>JAPDSC010041142.1:0-10823 GCA_026290005.1 Latrodectus geometricus
TTTCCTTATAATATAGAAAAAGCATAATGATTGAAGTTACATAATAATTAATCACATAACAGTTTGGGTAGATAGTATAAGTGCTTTCAAAATGGCAGTACTTTGACAATGGGGGAAAAACACCAATAAATTTCAAATATTTAATGTTAAGAAAATATATCAGATGTAATTGATAATTCAAAACAATGTTGATACAATGTATTTTCAATGCTTAAGTAGTAAAAGGATTTATGTACAAATGAAAATATTAAATACAAGAATAAATATGTACAATAAAATTTTACAGTATGGTTCTCGATTAAATGTTAATATTGGTTATAACGCAGGAGTTAGTAATGCAAAAAAAAAAAAAAAAAAAAAAAAAAAATCCATTTTTCTCATATATAGACAAATCCATAAATATATAAAGAGAAAAATTTTTTCCTTCCCTTTTTTTTTTTTTTTTTTTTTTTTTAGAATTTTATGGAAAAATGAATGAGTTGATTTCACATAGAGTCAAAGCCTCCCAGAAAGAAAAGGAAGCCTGAATATACTTCCGCGTCTCGCATGTGACGTCACACGTCCTGGGTTAAGTTTTTCGTCTATCGCCATATTTGAATGCTTTAGTTGCTGTGCTATTGTGCCTGAAAAAAATTCTGTGTTTACTTCTTTTTATTTAAATAGGAGGACCATTTTTGTGACATTTGACTTCGCTGATAAAAATACTTAAAGGTAAGTTACCAAATTATGTTTTAGAATATTATAGTTGTATTATTTTCGATAAAAACATCTACATACATATTCCATGTGCATATCTGTAGATAAGTTCTTAAAGATACATGTGTGTCAAAGGATAATCTTCGCTGACAGATTTTGCTTACGCTAAAATTACAATTTTATTTTTTATTTAGACAAATTTAAATTTGCCCTATTTTTATATGTAACTAATTATAATCTATTTTTATACAGTTAGTTTATGTTTTGAACAGTTTACAAGTGGAATTAATTACAAAGTTGTTATTACACAATAGTTAACAATTAAATTCTTCCAATCAATTGACAGTATTGCTTTGGTCTTAGTGGGTATTGAGGTGTGCAGCTTTTGGCCGTGGACCTCTTTTAAAAACAAATTAAAACACATAATATAGACAATAAACTTGTCTAGTAAACCTAATAAAATCGTGTACAAACAAGATAGTACTCCCAGAATAGAATCCGCATGGTAGTATAAGAAGAAATTAAATATAAACAAAAATTAGGTTAACAATTGATCACAGATCTAATTCTTACATAAGAAATATAAATATAAAATCTAGTTTCATGATACAATTTTTTTTTATATATATATATAGGTTTTATAACCTTTACAAAATGAAGCATAAATAAATGACAATTTACATGACAAAAGCAATATCAATATAAATAAGAAATCTTGACAATTCATCCACGGGAGTCCCAACCACATTAAGATTGTGTTTGCAAAACAGTTATTTAATTTGTTGTTGGAGAAATTCTGAGAACTGCTCTGGGCCTATGGAAATTAGCGATGTCATATGGGTCATAGTTCTCGATTTTTTGAATTTCACTGCTCTTAATTTTGTAAAGGTTATTGTAAAAATTGAAGGCAAGATATTTGATATAATTTGAAATAGTTTGCACAGCTAGATTTTTCCTAATTAGAGTGTTTCTAAAATAGTATTCTGAGCGGCTGATGAGCCGAAGAATTTTGTTTTGTTGCTGTTCAAGTGGTTTCATATTGGTTATGCACGCTCCTCCCCAGACTGGGGAGGCATACGTTACAATGGGTCGAAGAATTGTTTTATATATGAGTAATTTATTTTTAAGTGATAATCGAGAACCATGACACATAAGGGGGTAGAGCACAGCACTAGCACTGATGAGTTTATATTTCATATTCAGTATATGCTTTTTCCAAGTGAGCCTCTTGTCGATGGTGATTCCCAGGTACTTAACAATTTTTTGCCACTGTATGGTAGTTCCTGACATTTGAATTTCAGGGCAGGCACTTGTTTTTCTGGTAAAAAGCACAGCATTAGTTTTTGAGATGTTAATTTTTATTCTCCATTTAGAAAGCCACTTTTCTAGGTCCGAGAGATGTTCATTGAGGTTTTCTTGGATTAATTGATGATTTGAATCCGTGGTCAAAATGGCTGTATCATCTGCAAAAAGAGAGATCATATTTTTGTTATGTTGGGGGATATCATTAATATAAATGTTGAATAGGAAGGGACCCAGCAGGGATCCTTGAGGGACGCCTGCACAAATGGGTTTTCCAGTGGAGAGTTTGTCTCGGATTCGAACTGTAAACGTTCTGTTGGAGAGATAACTATGGATAAGTTTGGTGAGGTAGGGGGGAAAATTATACATGATTAATTTGTAAATCAAACCCTCATGCCAAACCCTATCGAAAGCTTTCTCGATGTCCAGAAAGACGCCTCCAGTCGACTTTTTCATTTGAATGTTTTTTGCAATAAATTCAACAGTTCGAAGCAGTTGATGCGTAGTAGAGAGATTTTTCCTAAAACCGAACTGTTGAGGGATGATGATTGAGTTTGCTTCTTCAAACAGTGTGAGTTTAATAAGGACGATTTTTTCGCAAATTTTGCCCATAGTGGGGAGTAGAGAGATGGGTCTATACCCAGATGGGGATTTCGGATTTTTCCCTACTTTCTTGATTGGAACAATTACCGCCTTCTTCCACTGAGGTGGAAAGTAAGAAATGTTTAAAATGTCATTGATAATGGACGTTAATAAGCTTATTGCAATTACTGGCAATTGCTTTAAAATTTTGTTAGAAATTTTGTCGAGTCCAGGGCTCTTTTTAGGTTTTAAATTTTGAATAATATTTTCCACTTCTGCTGCAGTAGCAGGTTCGAAATTAATAAGTGGGGTTTTAGGGACAACATTATGATAATAGTGATTAAGTTTAGTAGTAACTTCACGGTCAATTTCCGGGTCATTTATATTATTTAATTTAAACTGTTCGTGGAAAATGTTTGCAAGAAGCTCCGCTTTTTGAGCATCAGATGATGCAAAGCTAACTCCATCAGTCAGCATAGGAAGTGACTGCTTTGGGTTTTTATATCTGTTGGTAGCTCTCCATATTGAGCCATCCTCTACATTAAGATTATTGAGATAGCTACTCCATGAATTGTTATTATGGACAGCGATATCCTTTGCAATTATTTTCTTAAGCTGATTTATTCTAGTTTTAGTGGCTGGGGCTCTGTGTCTATTATAATCTTTTCTGAGTTTGTTCCTTTCTTTAATTAGTTTAATGATTTTATCAGGGAGGTAGTTATTTAAGTGATTATTTTTGACATATTGACTATTTTTTAGCGCGGTATTAATTGCAACAGTGATTAGATTAACTTTTCTGTCAATATCATCCGTGTGGTGAGCTTGACTAAATGCGGAGAAAGGAATTTGGAGGTTAATTTCTTTTCTGAATTTTTGCCAATTTGTACAATGTTTGGAGTCTATATCTGAGTTATTTAATATTTTTTGACCATAGCATGCTAGTACAGGATAGTGGTCTGACGGTAGCTCTTCTATAGTTCTTAATTCGATAGGGGGGGGAAGTCCTCTGGACATAAGAAGATCTATGAAGTTGCCATGAGTTCGTCCATAATGGGTGGGGCGGGAGGGAGGGTGCAGTCAATTGACAGTATATAAATTATATATCCCCTATATATCAATACATACGATACATATAGAAATGACAGGGGCAGCTCCCGCGGGGGCACCGCCATCTTAATAAAAAACAACATAAGACATACCTACGTACCCTCACCATTCCTCCACTATATTGAAGCTACGACTGTTGAAGTAGTAACTCAAGATAACGCAGAAGTTCTCTTAGCCTCTGTTTATGTCCCCCCTCAGAGTAATCTCAGCATCACAAGGGATGTACAAAAAATCCTGGACATGAACAACAACGCCATTTTAGCAGGAGATTTTAATGCCAAACACCAGAACTGGGGTTGCCAGTACCGAACACACATAGGCAGCCAGATTAACGCGGTAGCAATCTCAAACAATGCCAGTATACACACCCCTGATAAACCCACACATTATGGTGCCATACACGGAAATTACATTGACCTTTTAATCACCAAAAACATCTCAGTCCCTATAGAACACACCACATTTGAGGACCTACCCTCTGATCACTTCCCAGTCATTGCCTACTACAATAACAAACAAAAACACTTAACATTAAAAAATTCAGTCAATTGGTTTAAATTTAGACACCTTGTTAACGATCTCATACCCAACAAATTATTTTCCAAATCTAACAGTACTACCGAAATTGACCTTAAAGTTAACAAGCTAACAGATTCTATCCAGGAAGCACTTAAGCTTTCCACAACCCAGAAAGAAATTACAGCGGAGGCCAGCCTGCCGGACTCGATCTTACAGCTAATCAAAAGCAGAAACAGGCTAAGGAAAGAGTTCCACAGGTACAGATTACCATCACTTAAGACACAAATAAATGCCCTCAGATACAAAATTAGAATTGAGATCCGGAAGCACAACGAAAGGACTTGGGACGAACATCTTGCAAAACTAAATCTAGAGGATGGATCACTGTGGAATGCAGTAAACAGGAGGAAATTCTCAAGAAAACCGTTCCCACCTATTACTGATGGCAATACATATATGACATCTGATAAATCTAAAGCCGAAGCTATTGCAGATAGCCTGATGAACCAATTCAAGCTTAATGACTGTTATAATACCCTCCCCCCCAACAAGCTGAAATTCTCAATTTTGTTGACAACTACCTTTCCATAGACAGGCTACCCCCTACGCAGTTAAACGAAACAAAAGCTTCCGAAATTGAAGGGATAATTAGTAATCTGAATCCAAGAAAAAGTCCTGGCAATGACAACATTAGCAACAAAATCATTAAGCAACTTCCAGTCAAAGCAATCTGCCTCCTTACGGAAATAATTAACGGTATCATTCAGCTAGGTCACTTTCCCCTCAAGTGGAAAGAAGCCGTTATAATCCCTATTAAAAAGCCAGACAAACCTCCCTCATTACCCACCAGTTACAGGCCAATCTCGCTTCTGCCTTCACTCGCAAAAATCACAGAAAAGGTTGTTCTGGAAAAACTGAGCGATTTCGAAGCTGAACACAAAGTAATCATCCCACACCAATTCGGCTTCAGAAAGAAGCTGTCAACAACACACCAGCTACTGAGGGTGACCGAAAAAATCGCGGAGGGGTTCAAAAACAAAAGTTCCACTGGAGCCCTGTTTCTGGATATTGAGAAAGCATTCGATCGAGTCTGGCATGAGGGTCTACTCTTCAAGTTAATACTGTATGGCTGCCCCACATACTTAGTCAAATTAATCAAAAACTATCTTCAAAATAGAACCTACCAAGTTAAAATTAAAAATTCGCTCTCCAGCCCAAGAAACATAGAGGCAGGAGTCCCACAGGGCTCGCTCTTGGGACCCATGTTGTTCAATTTTTATATCAATGATTTCCCGCAGTACCACCAATCAATGCTGTGTCTCTTCGCGGACGATACAGCTATACTCACCACCCATAAAAATTATGACACTATACACAAAAACCTCCCCACCCACATTAGGAAAATAGAGAAATGGCTGCTGAAATGGAAAATCAAAATCAATACAGCAAAATGTAAGGCTGTAATGTTTACAAAAAAGTTCAAAATATGCAACAAAATAAAAATTTTTAATGAGGAATTAAACTGGGGTAACGACGTGGATTACCTTGGGGTTACTCTCGATAAGAGATTAAACTGGAAAAAACATATCTATAAAATCATGCAAAAGTATATGAGAGCAACTAAAGTTTTGTTCCCATTCATTGCTAGGAATTCCAAGCTCTCAGTCAAAAGCAAAATCACGGTCTATAAGGCCTACCTTAGACCTATTCTCACGTATGCCTCGTCGGTCTGGGGAGGCACCCCGAACACAACATTTAAAAAGCTAGAAGCTAAACAAAGCAGCATACCAAGGGTAATCTCCAATTCACAATACTACTTCAGGAATCAAGATATCAGGAAAGCACTAGGAATGACCACGTTACACAACTTCATTAGGCACATTGCACTAAAATTCTATAACAACATGCACAAAATCAATAACGATGCAATACGAAATATCCCAAATTACAACATTTACAAACGCAAAAACTTCAGAAGACCAAGAGCGGTCCTTAGGTTCAGCCCGACGATTGGGTAAATTATCATGCAATCACAGTAGATACCTTGGGAGTACTTACTGCCTCAATTTATTGATTTTCTCTCTTGTATATACTGTCCAAATAACCCAGTTAAACAGACGTAATTTTTACGTTAGTTTAACTAAAGAAACAATGTAAATAATAAGGCAAAATGTATGAAACAAATTATAATGTTTTGTTATACATTTCGTAAACTGTGACTGATGTTAATCACTAGAATTTAAAGAGGGCCTCGGCCCTGAATTTGTATATAAGAATTAACTGTAAATAATTGAATCTCTCACTAACTTCTTCTATAACAAAGGGGGGTTTTCCCCCCTGCAGCTGTAAATTTGTACATTAATCAAGAATTATCAACTTGTATTTAACCTAGACCATCTGTATCTTGGAAAATTGTAAACTATTATGTGTACTGCTAAAATTATGTGTAAGACTGTGTAAACTATGTTCAACTTCTCCATTTTCTGCCAAACAAATCATTAGGCCAACCAATCAATTAGGACAGAGGCGAATGGCTTCATTAGCTAGTGACCTCGCTGATAAAACAATAGACCATATCAAATTATATATCCTTGCATACACATTAATATGCCACTACTGAAACCAAATTATTTGTAGCAGAATTTTTTTTTTAATGGGAAACTTTTTTTAAAATTAAATAGTTATATATGAACTTAATATTAAATGTATAAAATTTTTAGCAATTTATAGAAAATTTCAAAAATTAAACTTTTACAATTTATTAATTAAATTATTGAAGTATTTTGTGCATTTATAATAAAAGCTGGAAATGTCTTTATATATTAGTCTATTATTTCATTGCTAACTTTAGGACTGTCAATAAGTAACTCTTATATTATTCATTCAAGATATTGTTCTTACTTTTTTATGTATTAAAGATATGGTATCTATAAAAATTAATTTAAAACTATTCTCAAAAATATGGTGTGAAAAAGATATGTTGTATACTATAAAATATTTGATTTTAATCATATTTTTTAAAATAGCTAAAATTGAAATTTAATCTATTCTATTGAATATTTATCAAAATGGAAATACTTAATGCTTCTCTGTTAAGAGTATAAATCTAAATTTATCACTGCTTTCATATTTTTATATAGTTTAATATCACTGTTATTGCTTTGCTTATGTATTCTCAGTTTTATGTAGGTTTTTAAAAATACTTAATGTAAGAAAATATGATTATCAAATATTGTGATGCAGTATTCAGAATATTCTTCTGTAATGTGTTTATTTTAATATTATCTATTAATATAATTTTATTATCAATTTCTTTAACACAGATAATTAAAAATATCGAGATATATAAGTACAATAAATTCTTATAAGATAATTACGCAAACAAAATTGTACACCACAATTAACAGAAATGTACCAGTATATTGCATAACATATATTTGCATTATTTTAAAGTATTCATTTTTATTTACAGATGTCTCGTACATGTTGTGTACCTGGTTGCAGATCTAATTATAAAGGGGAAAAATATGTTAATGTATTCAGCTTTCCCAAAGATTCTGCTGCAAGGAAAAAAATGGGAACGGCTGATTCACAGAGAATATTTTACAGTTACCGACTCTTCAGTTATATGCATTAAGCATTTTGAAGAGCAATTCTTTGAACGAAACAAAGACGCTACTCGACCAGAAGGAACTGTGCTTTCTATTCCTAGGAAAAAACCTGTTCTGAAAACCGGGTTAATAGAAAGACCTTTGAAAAAATATGTGGTGGAACATTAAAACCAAGCATTAAGAATCCTGTAGATCCCAGTGAAGAACTTTTTTTCCTTTTCGATACTGTCCATATTATTAAAAGTGTTCGTAATAACTGGTTGAATCAAAAAGAAAGTAATCAGACACTCTTTATACCATTTATGCCATCTCTGTCAAACAACTGTTCTGCAACACCTGCATATGCTAGCATTTTACATTTAAAGACTCTATACAATGAAGATTGTGATAATGTTGTTAAAATTAATCCAAGTTTATCAAGAAAAACTTTATATCCAAATCATTTAGAAAGGCAGAATGTTGTCCAGGCATTGAAACTTTTTGATGAAAAAATAATAGCAGCTCTTGAAGTATTAAAGGACAAAATTGGTAAAGATGTATTTAGAACCATACATTTTATTGACATATTTTCGAAATGGTGGAAAGTAGTTAATTTTTAAAACTCCTCAGAAAGGAAAACATAAAAGAGATCTTTATTGTGAGCCTTTAATAAGTTCCAGCTCTCACAGTATAACTTTCTTATGTGATTTCTGTGCCTGGTTAGAAAAATGGAAATTGCTTTCTGTTCCATCATTTAACAAGCCTACTTCACGAACAGGAAAACTCTCCAAGGAAACCTACTTTTCATTGCTTCACACCACTCGTACTTTAATATTAATCACTAAGTATATGTTTGATAACTTAAATGTTAAATACGTGCTTTTAGGAAAATTCCAAACCGACAACCTTGAAGCATTATTTGGGCAATATAGGTTAATGAGTGGTGAGAACTATCACATATCTATTACTCAAATCTTGGAGTCTGAGAGGAAATTGAAGCTACTTAGCTTAATGACTTTGAAATCTGCAAAATTAGGAAATTTTGAAATAAAAATGTTTTTAGAAAATTATAAAAGGGATAATGAAGAACAAGAAAGTAACTTTTCTTCAGAATATTTTTTAGATGTCATTCTTTTATCGGAAATTGTTGAAGTCACTGATAGCAATTTAAAAGTTATACTTTATATTGCCGGTTATGTAGCTAGAGTAGCATCTGAATCTTGTGTTACATGTAAAAATAAACTAACTGTTGATAAAGACTTATTTTTAGATGTTGATGAAAGTATTAAGGGATATATGTCAACACTTGATCGTGGTGGACTTTTGTGGCCTAGCAATCTTACACTTGTAATCTGTATAACTACGTTCAAAATTTTTCAAACATGCATTAATAATACTTATGAAAATGAATTTTTAAAAGTGTCTAATCAACGGTACTTACTGTGTTTACTAACAGAAGAAAAACTTCAGGATGATAATGTAGATTTTGGAGGTATTTGTGCATGCGGTAAACCGGTAAGAAATTTAATAATATCATGTATAAAAGTTATGAGCAATATATTACTAAATAACTACACAAAAGCTAGAAATGTTAAATTACAACTTAAGAAAGTATCTAATAGAAAATTAAATAAAATCAAAAGTAAAATGTAACATTTTTTTTTTATTCTACTAAAACCAATCTATGTAATTTCATAAAAATTTTGTAAATTTAAAAAAAAAAAAATAAAAGCAATTGTGTAATATATATTAATTTCATACTATATAAATCTAATTAGTTAAAAACTACAAATTTTTATAAAATAATATGTTAATACTTTACATATATTTAGAGACAAATCTAATTTAAATGTTTTTCTGTGACTTTTTATTTTAAACTATTATTGAATTGTGTGTTCTAATATCATAATCAAGAATACAAGGAAGGGTGCATTTTATCCTAAAACAATGATTGTTTCAAATTTTATATTTAAATGCAAGTTAAATTTGTTCAATTTCTCAATTTGTTTATTTTTTAAGAAGTATGTCATATATGCATAACTGGTTTGATTATAAAAATGTTATCTTTGCTGTTTTGATTTTATATTTTTCTTAGAATAAAGATATTTTTTCTGTCTTTGGATTATTTTGTTAACTTATTTTTATATTGGATATCAAATACACACATTTAAATACATTAAATGTTTTCTAATGAAAATGAAAATTTGTAATGAAAATGAAAATGTATTATTTAAAAATTACATTTCATAAATTTATGTAAATTTTTATTTATTTATAATTTCTTAATTATTTACCTTAATATTCCTCCATTGGATTATATGTATTCTAAAGCATATTTTCATAAGACTATTAAGTTGTACTTATTTAACATGATTCTAAAATGTGATACATAAAATTTCTTGGATGGGAAATGTAAGTATTAATTTTTTACATTTTAGTACAAGCTACAAATTAGTTATGTATCTTAAATTTGTAAATGAAAATGGATTATAATTTATAGATTTATTAATTCATCTATCATCATAATTAAAATCAACAAAATATAAACAATATTTTCACGGCTTCTGTTTAAAATATTTTAATTTTTTCAATCTTGTAAAATATATATGCAATATTTTGGCATTTTAAATATAAAAAGAAGCTATTGGAAATGCTATACTTTTTTACCAGAAGAAAAGGTATTTTAAAATTAAAAATACAAATTCAGCGATTTTTAAAGTATTCACGTCTAACATGAATAATCTTAATGCAGGAAATTTACAATTTTGAAACACATTTAGCTTCAGGATATCTTATTTTTATTTTCTTAAATTTTTGTTTTTATAATATCTGTATGACATTTTTCCTTTAAAATATTAGTTAAACGAATTAATCAGGAAGTTTGTATCATTAATTCCGACAAACAAGTATCTTAATCTAATTCGTAAATAATTTTTTAAAAACATTTTTGAATGACTTTTTTAAAAAAGTAATTAATAGGTGAGGAAATTATTATGTTATATAAAAGTAAACTTCACTAACACAATA
>JAPDSC010041145.1:0-22940 GCA_026290005.1 Latrodectus geometricus
CAGAACATAATTTTTCATTTATAAGAATACTTTTGCTTCAATTCATATAAAATGCTTAAAATATTTTTATATTTGAAATGACTAACTAAGCGTATATTATAAACAAGATTAATGTCTGTAAACCATAACGTTATTTCAAATTGGTTTCGTGAAAAAAAAATGGAAAATAACTCCTCTTCTCCATTAAACTATAAAGTAACTCAGGTTGAAAGATCAGTTACGTGATCGTTACATTCCAGTGTACATTGATAATGACCTTCGTAATCCTTTCATTAACAATATCGAATTGTCATTTAAAAAACGCAATTAGAAAAACACCGATAAGACGTGTTCAGTTTTCTTTTATGTGGTGTCAATTAGCTATTGTTTCTTTTTACCGTCAAAGAATTCAAGAGATCATTGGCTTATGTATCGTCTCATTGTACAGATTATCCGTGGTCTCTAGAAATTCCCAGCACAATGGATGGTTCTTTGCAATCTGTGAAAGATTGGTAGCAGACAAGTAGCTAATTGGGTACAAAATCAGGCTCTAGCACAAGGTGGCACCATTTGATCCTTTACAATTATTTTTAACCCCTTTTAAAATGATTTCATCGCTCACTGGCCTCGGGCAGGAGGATCCGTTCTTGTTCACTTACCTCTTGATAGGGTGTCCTCAATTGAAGAGGAAAGCGCTCGGTTCGAGAAAAAGTGCTTCTCAGAAAAAGGATATTTGGCGGGAATCAGATAAACTTTTTTGTCATTATTTTTCTTTCTTCTTTATTTCACGCGTTTTAGTTTTCTTTCTCTTTCCCGATCTCAGTTCGGAAAAGCATCGCTCTCACTTTCTCTCTTCAGTGCATCAGTCCGAAAAGTTCTCCGCACTAAAATGTCACTCCTCGAAGCCTTAGGAAGTTTACGATTAATTGTAAGTTCCGATTTTTTTAACTTATCTTATTATTTATTTTTTATTTCATCTCTGAAATTGACTCTTATTGATTCGTCAAATTCTAAATTTTTAAACTAAGAACTTTTAAATACAAAATGTTAGCATCTTTATAAGTTATTAGTTAAACATTTAACTCATACAGTAATAATTTATTGATATCATTTGTGTTATCATTTCGTATAATAGTACAAATCATATTATTATACAACATGATAATAATACAATATCATTATCTATATAATGATACTGTATCATTATGCAATAAATATTTTATAGAATACTGTGTTATTGTCTTACAAAATAATAATAATGCATTATTAGTATCAAATATATGTAATAATATATATAATAATAATGCATTATTAGTATTTTTCATTTCAAAAATATTTTTGAAATACAAAATTAATTTTGTATTCCAAAATATTTTTTCTGAAATAAAATTTAGATATTTGTAGAATTAAGATATAAAATACAAATATTAGTAGAATTAACTTAATTAATATCATTAAATAATATAAAGATAATAACTCACTATATTTTTTAAACAAAAATCAGCATTTCATGCATTTTTAGGCCAATAAGTAGAATATAAGAACGATTAACAATGGAAGATTATTTGAGACAATTTTTTTCATATTAGACACTTCGATAGTATTTGATTATGATACGATACGATTACGATAGTATGCTATTAATGTATTTTCTGCTTTTACCCATTTGAACTGTGAGATATGGCGTAAGTTCTGTATTAAAATTTTCTCTGAAAAGTTAGTTTTTTAGTATATTCGATCACATACAAAGTTAAATTATGAAAATATGAAATAAAAAATTTAAAAGAGTTATAGGTCTATATGTAATAAAGTACTGTAGGATCGTTTATAAAGACGTAAGCTAACTTTCTAAAATTAATTACCCATAGAATGAATTTTTCGACAAAGTAAATTAATCAAATATGCATCAAAATTTAAAAAAGTTCTTGGTCTATTGTAATAAAGTACTGTATGATCGTTTATGATGACAAGAGCTAACTTTATTAAAAATGATTACCTATAGAATGAATTTTTTTATATGTCTTTAAATTAGTTTAACATAATTCCCAACTATGTAAACAAGGTATTTTGCTAGTCTAAGTAAATGAATTTAAATATTGATTGATGTAAAATATATAGCCTGAACCTCAAGGGAAGTATTACAATCATAATTTTTACTCATTCCGTGGTAATAGTGACATTTAAATGCAAATCAAGGCGAAATAGAGATGTTTCAATCAAGAATAAGGCAGAAAAATTCTGATTTAAAATAATGTGTATATATAGTTATTGATACTGATTTTAGGAAGGCATATTTTACTAGATATCACAGAAATAAAATTTAAAGACCGAAATTCATAGAAACACACGCAGATGATGTTGACGTTATCTGTTGAATCCAAAAGAGTGCAACAGAATTATTTTGCGTTAAGTGTATTTTCTTAATTATTTAAATATACATAATAGGGAAAAGAACTCAAAATTGATACATATTTTGTCTGGATATTCAGATCAGTCTTTACTGCATTAATATTTGATACATGAAAGTTTTAGATTGGTTGAATAATTAAAGATACGTTTTATTAATTTAAAAAGACATAAGTATAGCAAATATTCATTATTACTGATTTCATCAACAATGTGTTGATCCTTTAATCTCTTTTTAAGGAAAATAGTAAATTGATTTTTATCTAAAGCGGTTCTTTTCAAAATTTATTTTATCTGAAACTAAAAGCTGTAACTGATCGTATTTATTAATTCGTGAAATTTAAATAACTGTTTATTATTTCCAAAGTTAAATATATTTTTTTATTTACAACTGGATCAGTTTTGATCATAAAATCAAGTTTTTCAAAAAATTTCGTTTAGTCACTGTTCATGATTTTTCTTTTAACAATGTTCCTAGAGAATTGTGAATTTTATTGCAATATTACACATTTGTATTATGTATTTATTCATTTGTGTTTATGCTGACCACATATTTTTTTCATCAATCACATTTACAGAACAGTTTCTTTTCCTCAATTTTCAAAGATATTTTTCACTGTCCATTCTCGTCTGTAAAAGAGTCTTAGAATTGCAATTAATTCTACGTTATACTTAATTTTTCTTATAAATTTTTTTTCTAAAAACATATTACAATTCAGGTATTCTAAAAAATTTTAACAATCACATTCGTGAAATTGTGTCTAATGTATAAATGCTCAATAAATCAGGACAACTTTTTTAATACAGTGAAATATTAAATTTAATTTTGAGATTTAATTTTCTTAGCAATATTTTAGGTTTGTTGATATTATCTCTTATATCAAAAGATCGCTGTATTTTTGTGTGAAATTGTAATTATTGACTCAATAAGTTTAATTTGAAAAGTTTCCAAATTACTTCAAATATTCATTTGTTAATTCTTCAACAATCCCTTTTTCTCATAAAAACAAATTAAAAGAAGTCCTGCAGTTTATAATAGACTCCGAGCCACTACAAACATCTGTGTTGGGAATAAGAATCGAACACGTTAACTATTGAATCAAAGACTAGAATGTAAAATGCCAACAAGACTCATCTGAAGGATAAATATTATTTTGCAGTAATACATATAAATGATATTTTTCTAATAAAAAGCTGCTTTAAAAATTAACTGAACTGAAACTGTGTAAAAATACACGCATTGGTATGTTTGAGAATCACTGGAATTTAGTTAATGTAAAAAAGTCAAAAAAAAATTTTTTTTTCTATTTTTACCCAATACATAGCTGTTTCCCTTGTGTTGGACAGTTGAAATTTTATTGTACTTTGCATTTTAAAAATCTCATCTAAGTTCTAATCTTATTTCTCTCATTAATCCTTTTAAAAAATAGCTCATTTATCTCTCATTGTTATGAACTCCAAGTTACAATAGATTAATCCTTGTAACTTCTTGTTTTACACAACAAATCTTACCATTTAATAGCTACTATTCCAGTCATGACAAGAAAATTTTATTTTTATGGTTGTTAGATTAATTTCTTCAAACTTAAGTTGATTTTTCAAAACAATCAAATTGATGCAATTAATTGTTGCACTATTAGCAAACAGAAATTAATACGTTTAGAATTAGATTGGAATTAGTTTTTTATGAACTATGAAAAAATATTTATTTTTTTATCGAATATATGTTCTTTTTAAAACAAAGATTCTTGAAATTTTTATTTGTTACATTTGGATTTCTTCCCCATTCCCAAATTTTATTTTCTTTGAATAATTATTTCCATAAATAATGTCATTTATTTCACAAACGGATTCCGATTCAAGAATATATAATCTTCGTTATTATGTAAAAAGTTCTTTTCGCACTTAGTTATGAAATAATTACTGATAAGGATCATTTGTTAAGTTACGTAGAAAAGTACATAAAGATAATTATTCAATAAAAATAAAAATAACTCACTGAAAACATCATAAACATGAATATATTAATATTTATGTTTATGACTCATAAGTTTTTATGTTGAAGGTCGTTATCGTATTTAAATTGCTTGTGAAAGACAATAACTACCTGATATTAGGATTTATTAGCTTTTATATTGTATGCCATTGTTTTAAATACCTATAAACATCATAATTTTTTTAAAAAATGCTTCATTATAGAATCTGAATATTTTGCTACTCGATTATTATTTTTAGTACAATATTAAATATAGAAACAAATTTTTACTCTGATATTACACATTACATTTGTTACACTCTCAAGCGATTACATAAAAGTTATATTGATTTAATACAAAAAAATGTTCACAGATAATTCAAATAATTCGCATTTCAATTAGGTCATAATCATTGTTTATTTCTGCAAGTGTAAAATCTCTTTTCTAGTTAATGCATGACTCATAAATAGCATTGTTAAATAGAAATTGACTTTTATTGATTGTTCCATCACGCGACAAGTCTCTATAATGAGGAAGTCAAAGACTTTTCAATCAATTGTTCATGCCGATACAGGAAAAATTGTATTAGATTGATGTTATTGCTTTCAGATCAAAAAGAGACTTATTAATACGGGGAGGGTAATAAAACCTCTGCCAAAGTATTTATTATTGAATTAGATTTATGGGACTGAACCAAAATTAGAACAAAAAGGAAATCAAGATTTGTTTTTCCTATTTTCCGTTTTCTTCAAATTTAGAATTAGGTTATAAAGGTTGCTTTTATTTCGTAAAATAATTGGAACAGGAAACAATATTGTTTTCGAACATAAGTTTCTAAGAAGTTGTAAGTGAATTTTGGAACGTTACTGCAAACTAGTTAATAAGTGTTTTTCAGAGCAAAATATTTTTGAAGTAGTTGCTCGTTTATTAGTTTTAAATTTTAGAATCTTCATACAGTAAAATTATTTCATTTCTGCTTTTTATTTTATATATTTATTTTTTAAAACTCATGAATTATTTTGATTTTCAAAAAAAAAACACATTATTCTATTGAAGAAATAGACAAAAGGGAAATAAAAATATTCCTCTTTCTAGTTATTTTATTTCATAAATAAATCTACTTAATATGAAATTAAGTTTAGATTTAATTTTAGATTCCATGTTTAAGATAATCAAAAATTTACTGTCCTTTTTTCTGTAAGTTAAAATATTAATATCACTTAATTACATTTATCTGAGCAGAATTTTTCGATAGCTCTGGTAAAGAAATTTTAATACTTAAAAAATCTTACAATTTTCAGAAGATTTAGAAAAGCTTGATTTTTATTTCAAAAAATATTTGTATAATTATGCATGCACATTGTATTATATTTTTGATACGTTATAAGAAATAATTCAAATTCAAAATATTAAAAAAAAATTATTACAACTCTAAATTTTAAATAAGGATAAAATAGAACATAATAATAAAATAAATTAACTTTTAATTTACTTTAAAAATTTATTATTGATCGATTGATGTGAATTGTCCCGAATATTTCAACTCTTCATGGAGACATCGAAGACATTCTTCTAGTTATGAATATTTATACGTTAAATCTTAAATAATTCCATTAATATATTATTAGAAACATTTTGATTTTAGGATCTCAATTGTTAATATTTAACTAAATCTTTCATTAAAAACACTCGCAATAACACTGAAACTTCTTTCTGTTTTTGTTATGTCTTTTTTTAATTTACAGGCTGAACTCGTGTGTTGAGATTTTGTGGTCGTTGCGGTTGATAACTCGCTCGTAATCTTAATAAGAAATTTAGGCAGAATATATAACAGTACAATCAGATAGACTAGACTTCAACTAATATATAATGACTAAAATATAACATGAATCGTCTTTTAGATAAAATGGTTTACAAAATAATTCTTTTGTTTCCTCTTTAAAATTATTTTCGCTTGAGGAAATTTTCAAAAAAATTATCTAAACGCTTACAAAAAATATAAATTCCAATAATGTTTAAAAACTCTTTGATAATAAAATAGCAAAAATATTTCTAAATTTCCATAAGAATTAAGAAAAAATATCTAATACAGTTATTTAATAATGATTTATTTGGCAGTATTTTACCTAACAAGATATTAAGTTATAAAAATTCTTTTGCCTTTTTTTCATGATAATAAGCTAGGATATTTTTAAATGTTCATTTTCAATGAACCATTTGATATTTTTTATCCGTGTTAAAATGTATTTAATTAATGAAATTGCATTGAATGGTATTTAATTGTGAATTTTCTGTGTAATGATGAATCATTCAACTATTATTAATTATTACTTTGGGAACAGATGTAGGATAAATACTCTGCTTCTTAAAAATATATTTGCCCTATTTTATAAATTTGGTTTTAGATAAACATCTTAATTACAATGGAAATCTATTTATTTTGATGAAAGTTAGAGAACTACAATTATAAATTTATTTTTTATAAGTTATAAAAGACTTCAACAATTTTAAGTTTTCAATTTTGCACTCCACAAATTTTATGCTAAAAACTGAATATTATATTTTATATCATATTAATTTGAAATTACTGATAAGTGTACTTTTGGATTTGATATTATTTTTGAACACTAATATTAGCATGGTAAATCATAACATTTTCAAATTGATGCCACTCGGTGTTTAATTTTTAACAATAATGTGCAAATATCATCATTGGAATGTTTCGATAAAACAACCTATATTTATTTTATAATAGTTTCAGTAGAGCAAATTAAAAAACATCGTAGAGTCAATATTAATAGCACTATTTGACTATTATTCTATCATTTACACAAACATTCAAAGTCTAGCCAGTAATGATAACATTTTCTATTAAAAATTTCTAAAAAGTATTAATTAAATCTAACGAATAATCAGATACAAATTTCTATCAGAAGCAACTTGTAACTGGGCAAATCTACATTCTAAAGTATTTGAACTACAAAATCCTTTTTAATTTATTTATATTTAATGGATATTCTTATCCTAAATTCTAAAAAAAATCAGTTATCAAGCATTCATATCCCTCGATAAAAATGTTTGCAAGTAATGGCAATTTTATTAGAAAATACTAAAACTTTTTCTGATAACTAAAACATGATTTTTATTAAAAACAGAAATATGATTTTTTTTAATTAAAACTTTAAAAGAATGTAAATGTTCTGATGTATATATATAAGAATCTGAACTGTTGGGGAAAGTTTTACCAAAAGAGAAGTTTACATTTTTAATTTATGCTTGATAGTACCATCACGGAACACTATTATTAAATCTTATTTGAGTTCTTGTCAGTAAAAGTAAAAAAAATCTTAAATCCTTTTGAAATTTTTCTATAAATATCTTACCAGTCTTATAATGTTTCTTTTGCCTCAATGAAGTATTCTACAACAATTCCACTGTCATTTTAATTTTAAATAGAACTTTGCATTTTTTTTTTATTTCCTTTCAACTTTTCTTCCTTTGTGTTACCAGGAAAAAATGTCCAGAGTCTTTTCAATTTTACCGTTATCTAAATTAAAATCTATTCCGCCAGTTTCCATCCAAATTGCTCCTCCCTGTTTGATTTGTATTGTTAACTGTAAATTAACATCGAAGGCAATGGCAGATAGCCATTTTTCGCTGCATGTGTCAGTAAAACAGTTTTATCAACAGCCTTTGTGATTGGACATTTTTCTTTTACTTACCAATTTCTTGGCTTTCAGCGAAAAACAGGTCAATGTTTTTAGAATTTGTTAAAGAATTGAATCTGGGTTGCTGTATCGCTGCTCGCCAACTGGAGCACGCACCTTGAAATTATGTAGTCATTAAGGAATGTCCATTCTTCACACCTAAACAGTCACTGATGACTGTTGAGTGATGAATGAAGACAATATGCTCTCTTATGAATAGCTGTTATTTTAAGTGAATCAGCGGTATTCTTTCCCATAATGCTTGCTCTTTGTATTAATAATCAATTGTTTTGTTCTTTTTTTCTATCTATTTTTATATTAATTCTGTTATTTTTTACTTCATCAAACTAAATTGATTCTCAATATATTTTATTCATATTGTATTATTTCTACAGATGTTTTGTTCCTTTGACATGTCACATTTTTTAATTAATTTTTTATGGCATCAGCAATTTACATATATTTCATATAAAAACGTTCTTTTTGTATGCAAGGAATACTTTATTTATATAACGAATTTCAAAGATTATTACATTCCGATAAGAGTTTACCAAACTATTCTTTATTCAAATATCCTTTAAGAAATTGTTAATGCAAATTCTATTAATTGTAAAATCAATATAAAAATTGTTATTTATCTAATTTCAATCAAAAGACATTTTTAAAAATTTGTTACGGATTCTAATGTGATTATAAATAATTGTTAATCTTTCTTCGCTCATTTAAAGTTAAAATGAAATCAATTTTATTTATTTAAATATATTTTCAAACTATTTTTCCCATTAAAATATGGTTTAGAAATTTCTGAATATCAGCCTTTCATGTCACTTACGTAGAACATGTTATTAACATTTCAAAAGTTAAATAAAACTATGAAAAGTTATACGTTTCTACAAGAAATATGTGAAAGACTAGAAATGTGTATAACTCTAAGTTATTTCATTGACATTTATAAAAATATTTTATTTTAAATTTATTAATTATGATAAATTTATGTAAAATTCTTGCAACTTTTTATCAAGATATTTTAAATTTATTGGGACGTATATTATTATAGTTAAGTTCATGAAAACTCTTCATATATTGTAAATAATGCGCTGATTATTTCTGTGAGAAAACTGCTTTTAAACTTAAATACTTCTGGACATACCGACTTCAGTCATAAGGCTTAAAGATAGTTGGATACATTATAAGAAATTTAAAGCAAAAATACTAATTAATAATGAAAATTGTTTCATGATAAACAAAAATTAAGCAAGTAAAAAAATGCGGCTTTGTTACTTTTTTCTCTTTGACTAACAACACTGGTAACATATTTTGCTTCAATAAATGGTAGCACAAATTTTAATAAATAGCAAAAACAAAAAAATAAATTGAAAATTTAGTTATTTACATGACAAATGTAAATAATAATTGATAAAAGTAACCAAATAAAAAATATATTGCAATATTCATTTTTAATTGATTTAATTTCCATGTAACAAATTTAATTTAATTACATTTCCTTTCATTTGATTACTTATAACATAATCTTAGATTACTTGTTTTTACATAGTGAAAAATATGACATTGACCCTTCTTATGAAAAAAATATCAAAATATAACTATAGTTTACTGTAGAAAAAAGAAAAGTTTGATTGTTCTTCAAAAAAATAAGAATTGCATAAGATAATATTGAAATATTCAAAAATTTTATTTATTATTATGTTTCAAGAAAATATTTCTCAGCAAGATTTCAAAGTGTGTTAGTGTCCTTTACTTTGGAACGAAAATTTCCTTTTGTTTTAATAGAAAATCTGGTTTCTTTATTCTAATGTATTAAATGAAATCTTAAAACTAAAACACAATGTTTCATTTACGCAACAAATGAAATACCTTCCATAATTTTTTTACCATTGATTTTTTTCAACTATGAACTTTATAAATCATTTTAAGAAAATAAATATCATATGAACTATTTCTATGTAAAATAAACCGAACTCACGAAGAACTCCAATTCAAATTAATGGGAACAATTTTGTAGAATGCCTATAAAGGATATAATATATATTTGTTATCATTATTAACAAGATTAAATTAGGTGTTTCATATTTGTTCTGAAAAATTATAAATATATATTATTTGTCTACTCAGAAGGAAACTATGAACTTCTATTTAAAAAACCGTTTTAAATTTTACATCACTGATTAATATAACATGTTATTTAAATATTGTAAAATGTTAAATAGTAATGTGTATCCATATTTTCATTCTATTCTTATCAAGAATTCTTAAAATTACTTAGATTCTACACATTATTAAATTGTGTGCACAGTTTAAATTATGCTTTAAATATGAAAAATAATTAATAATTGAAAGAGAAAATTTATTAAATTGTTTTTTGATTTATGTATTGGAATTTAGATAAATCAAAATCACGAAAGAAATTATTTTTGTAAATAACATTTAAAATAATATTTTTTTTTTTTATTTTGTAAAAAAAAATTATAAATTTTTTTTCATAAATATTTTAAAAGTTTCTTGACATTTATAAAATCTAATATTTATTTTTTAAGATTTTTAGTAGTTTTTATATAATTTTACTTAAAGGAAAATTATAGTTACTCCAGAAATGTATAAAAATTATTCCTTTTCCTTAGGTTAATAAGCTACAAATTTTATGGCCAATTTATGCTTCATGATGTTCATGAAATAAAATTCAGCATTATTTAGTTTCATAATTTATTCTTGTGGTAATTTCAGAAAATGTAAAATATACTAATTATTTAACAAAGCTGCTCTTTAAGGTTTCCAATTATCATATTTAATATTACAATCTTGCATAGAAATCCACATCCACTCAAAATTTAGATTAAAATTATCCTTCTACAAAGCGCATTATATTTACAAATACATTTACATTTATTCATGTATAAACGTCTAGTTGTTCACTAATTTCCTTACCTGTTATTTCTAATATTTTGATTTAACTACTTTAATATCAAACAATCTATTAAGTTATCATTTGTTTTTTAAAACGAAAAAATGAAGGAAAAGTTATATAAAAATAATGTATATAGAAAGAGTAAGCGATAAAAGAAAGCGTGACTGAATAAAATACAAAATGAAGCATTACAACTAAAACATCCTAATTCGCCGTAAGCGTCTAGGTCCCGTTTGAGGCCTCCATGTCAGGTACATTAACGGAAGTAATCGTAACCATGACGATACCAGTGACCCATGACGAAAACATGTTATTTCAAATAGTAACTGGGTACTTGAAATTAGTTTTATGTCTGTTTAAACATAATTATTATGATATGATTGCTATGTTCTAACATTATTCACTTAGAATAAAATAAAGGCTAATTTGTGCAGGTTCCAGCTCATAAATATATGGCAGTCAAGCACTGTGTGTATATTTAATCTTTTAACAAATCCACTCAACCTAATTGTTCCGAAAAGGGAGAAATAGTGTATAGATAAGTACTAAGCAATAAATTTAGAAATCCTCGTTAATAAAATGTTACAGAGGTGTTTCATAAAAAAAATAAATAATCGTTATACAAATATACTATAAAAATACCTTTCATATCTTAGATTTTCAATTTTAAAGATGTTACTGTATTAAAAAATTATCATAGCTTATGCTTTTAAAATAATTCAAAATAAATATAGTTTGGGGTGGTGCACTGATAATGTAAAATAAATAAAAGAGGATTTTAATGGTTATTCCGATATCAGCCAGATTTGTAAATTTCTATGCACAATGAATTTCGTGAAATTATAAGCAATTGTAAATGTGCTTATAATTTATTTAAAATACGTTTTGCAAATTCTTTAACTACTGATTGCAAATAATATTTTTATACAAATGTTGTAGTAAAAAGCTTTTGTGGCTGTGCATGAAAAATAAAATTTTTCATGTGAGTAATTAATACAAAAATACGCTGTTTTTATACAGTTTTAGTACATAATTTGCAATATAGCATTTGGAAGAAAAACTTTACGCATGTATAAATTACTATAAATTCTAATTTTTAAATGCATGAGCTATGAGTTGAACTTAACTAAAATAATTATCGGTATAAATTTTCTTAAATTATTATATTAAGTGAACCTTATATGAAAATAATTATTATTTGAAGCAAATATTGGTGAATTTTCCTCACTATTTTAAAATAATTGAATTAATATAAATATTCAAAAATGTTTTCGAGTCAGAAAATAGAAAATAGAACTTTTTTATTACTTCTGTTTATTTAATTTTGCTTAATAATGAAACATTAATATTCTCTTGATCATAGTTTTTATTATTTTTATATAATTTGAATTAAAGAAAATAATGAAAATTGAAAAATATTTTGCAATGACGAGTAAGAGTATTATTTAGATATTTTTATAATAAATTGTATGATAGTATTTTGAATTATATTTATAAAAAAGTTGCAATTTCCCTCCAAAACTAAGGCGTTTTTTTCATTTGTATAATTAGATAATAAAATATTTTTAATTTACTGAAAAAAAAGAAACGGTACAAAAAATTTTTTTCTTAAATAGAATATAAATTTTATGATGCTGACTAAATTAATTAATTCCTTGTCAATGCAGCATTATCAATAAAACTTCGTGAACCACCAGCTCTTTATACCTTTAAAGATTTAGATCCCTTATAGATAATTTATCATGATGCTGACTTTATTGGTGTTTCTCGGAAAGTCCCAATACTCGGTTCTACGCAGAATTCCAGTCTTTTTCCATTAATATACGTCATATATTAAAGTATTTCATATAACGTAATAACGATATGCTGTTACACTACATACATATTTTTACAAAAAAGATTAAAAGGTTAACACGACTTAAATGATTAAATTGATTTGCATTTATTATTTAAATATTTTAGATATATATCTTTTTTAGGTTAATGCGTTTTTATATACCGATTGTTTCTAATGTTCGACAGATGTTTTCCTCTCATATACGAGACACAATTAACATAGAATAAACAAATAAAAAACACACAACATCTGGGACCAATGACCACAAGCAGATGTGTTCCTTTTACTTTTTCTCAAGATGCTGTTACTTAAATTCCAGTTTGAGTCATTAACTGTATTTTCAAGTATTTTTTCCTTATTGATCGCAATAATCTCCAGATTAGCATTTCTTTTTGAATTTTCTTGAACTTCCATTTTCTCACTCTTCAAGGTTGATTTACATCGCTTTATTGCTTGAATTATTTTCTTTTTCGTTAGGAAACATATACGAAGCATTACACGAGTCTAAAATCAGTTTCACAATCAATGAACGTTATTTAAAAAAAGAATTTTTTTATGCAGTGCTAGAATTAATTTTTACAAACAACGGTATCATCAGAAAATACTAACAAAATTTTAATTCTAAAGAAATTTAAGAGTTAAAATTTTGAATGCATGAAATTAAACTGTAAACATTTAGAAAATAATAAAATTACAGTTTATTTACTTGCATTTGAAAAAAAACTAGTTCTTTGATAAAACTGTTAGATATACTAAAATAACATAAGAAGAATTCATTGATGTTAAAATTTCTCGCTTTTATCTGGCCTAATTTTAAAAATTATTGTTACGACTCTTGGTGAAGCCAAGCCTGCCCATCAGTGTCTGGGTGAATGAAGTCAGAAAGAGCGTCTTCCATTTTTGAACAGACCACCTCCTACGAGGGTGGAAGTATGACTTTTGCGTCATACATGCAGCACCATCTAAGTTTTCCAATTTAGAGATAGGAAACCAGAGAAGTCCCAAGAACAGGCTCGTAACATCCTTAGAGGTATTAATTTGGAATGGGAACATGGAGGACACTGCGATCACAACATATTTTACGTTTGAACAAGACTGATCTTCGGATAAGCTGGTATTCAAACTCACCACCTTCCGGTAACGACGCTCAAACCAACCAGGTCATAATTTTAAAAGCATACATATGGATTTATTAAAAAATATACATTTATATATTGTACAGATCAAATATATGACTGATTTGTATGTAATATTTGGATTTAAGAATAAAACTATTTAAAATAACGGAATTAATATATTTAGGAAAGTTAATTTTTTAATCAGACCAATCCTTTAATAACAGTACGTTTAATCGTAGCGTTGATATAATGAATTATAAAGAAAATTATTATTTACTTTTCTTATTCTCTAATGAAAGTGCACGCATATAGGAATTTATATTCCCCTATTTTATGCTATGTTTTTCATTGAGTAATCGTGGAATCTTGATTCGAAACGAATGGATTTCGTTCTGTATTTTCTTATCTATATTTTTAAAATTACTAAATTTTATTAAATTGGCCTATAAAGTAGGTTCTAAATTATTATGAAATCTAGTGATGTATGTGCAACGTATATTATGCTTCAAAAACTTCACAATACATTGAATTTTTAAATTTTTATTTCATAATTTTAAAACATATTTTAGGTGACTTATCCTAAATATTATCAAAAGTCCAGAAAAAATTTGACAGAATTACAGCTTTCTAAAGGTGTTGATTTAATGCTGACAATTGCGAGTTTTGTTTTTTTATTATTATTAAAATGTATTAATTTATTTAAATTAATTGATTTCAAATTATCTTTAAGTGATGAGTAATTATTAAGTATACTATAATATCATATAATAGAAATTTAAATTATTTCGAAAAATTTTAAATAAAAGAAAATATTTTCATAGAAAGGTAAATAATTCCAATATTGAAAAATACTTTTCTTAATAAAACATCTAATTAATCTTTCAACTTCTAATAGAAATTTTCTTGTTGTTTTAATATTAGTTTGGGGAAAAAGAAATCCATTATATTTACCTAAACTTTATGCAACTTCTTTCGGATTCGCTTTGTAAAAAGGCTTAAAACAGTTTCATGTAGATTTTTAGGTCTTGCTCGAAGCTACGACTGCCAACATGTGGTCAGCTTCTATCATTTTTGACATTTTATAGACATTCTCGATGATGCTGTATCCATGCGAAATGAGTCTTTAATATCAAAAATACCCGAACGGAATCGATGAAACCAAAATTGTACGTAACTGGTTGTTACAGTCTTATATAGGACGATAAACACCTTTCACAATTTTAGCCACCCGGCTATTTTTTTCGCCGTTACAAGAGAAAAACGAAAATGTATCGAATTTTCTGTTTGTTGTCTTCTACTTTTAAAACCTTGTACGAAATGTATCGAATTTTCTGTTTGTTGTCGTCTATTTTTAAAACCTTGTACTCATAACTGAATTAATCAAACAAAAAACCGCAAGAGAATATTTTAGTGTCAAATGTCACTTTTCCAATGAGCATAAATCTGAAATTGTTTTATAGATACCTGACGAGATACCGATCATTACAGACGTCTACCGAAAAAAATAATGGATTACTTTTTCCCCAACTTAATCTTTGTTATTGTGAGCTATTATCCTTCAAATCTGTTAAAATTCAATTCATAATTTTTGTAATGATATATTTCCGATGAAGTGAGCCCAATCTTTTTTCTATTAGGAGTTTATTCTTTCCATTAATTCTATATTGAATTAATAATAAAATCTCCGAAAAATGTATTGCACTAATAAACTTGTAATATATTTAACATAGAATTCATTACCAAATATTTATATTTCATAAACTTTTTATTCACTTACGACCATCAAACAGTCCTTAGATATCCAGACAAAATATGCAACAAGCTACTAAACAGGTTAATGATTGCTCTATAATTCAAAACAGAAGAAAGAATAATTTTCTCATATGTAGACATGTTTTCACACTTAACCAATTCTCTTTTGCATAGATGATCAAAAATGATTTAACGCCTTGAGCGATTATAGCAAATTTGCTCACTCGGAAAACTAATAAGAATCGGTGATATTGAACTTGACTGGAAATTATTCTAAGGAAGAGGAAAGAAAGCAAATGGGTGAAACATAAACCTATTTCTTACATTTTATTTTTGCTTTCCCTCATTCATTTTAAATCAGCCAATCAACGATGCGTGTGAACAAAAACTTTCATGCATAACTAACTTTCCTTTCTCATTTCACATGCACAAATGTTAATATTCAGATCACAATTCCTTTCTCACATTTAGAAAGTCATCCCAATGAACTTTGAAATGTTATTTTTTTAAATCACATTTAAATGTTTTTTTAATTTAAAAACTTTAGTTGCTCACCGTGGTTATTGTTTTTATTTTTATAAATTCAGTAACTGGCATCGATGAAAATAGTTGGTATCCTTGCATATGTTTTAATCCTTGAAAAATATTTTCAGCTTTACAAATTCCATAAAAATCAATTTTTGAGTTTTTGTGGGTATATTATTTAAATATAAAACATATTTCAGGTTGTAAATAAATTCTTTTGTGTGTATTATTAGTTTTTATCAACTTCTTTATATGTAAATATCACTATCATAAAGTCCATCAAGAATTCATTCCATTTTATCTAAAAATATCAATATTTAAATAAAATTCTATGAAGGTGCTTATACTCCAAAAAGGAAATTCCTACTATTTCATTCATTCAAGAAAATACAGAAATAAAAATTAAAATTCTTTAATAATATTTCCATTTTAAAAGTAAATAAAAAAAGCGCAATACAAGAAATATCATACATATTTTAAATATTCATTTGCAGCATCATTTTTGCACATTTCAAGGTGTTCATTTTTACTGACTTTAATTTGATAAATACAAGTAAAAATCTGGAATTTTAAAACCATGATTACAGGAAAAACTAATGAACTTCTTACTCTGAATTAAAAATATTATCTTTTATTACATGATTTTTTACCATTTTGTAAGACTTTCCCATTGTACTAGAACAAAGATATTAAATTAATATTTATATGCAAAAGCAAACTAATTTTTAGTCAAAAACATTAATAGTTCAAATAAATATATAATTCGTCAGTCACCTTAATATTTTCTGTTTTGTCAATATCTTTTACTGTATTTGAGCTTATTAAAATAAATGAATAAAATTAAATTTAAATGTTATGTGAAAATCTATTTGTTGTTAATGAAAGTATTTATTTCCTTATATTAATGAGATATTAATAAAATATTTTATATGTTTCAGATTCACCGTTACCTTATATCATTGATCACCCTAGCAATTTTAGTATCCCTGGTATCAAGTTTAACACCTCCTAGAATAATATACGGTGGTTGGATACCAATTTTACCCGGTCATCCTTTCTATTTTGGTTCAGTAAGACACAAGTCTTATGAGCAGCATGCTGTACAAAGCCAACCTCATTATCCTGATCACCCACATGCCTACTATTCTCATTCTTCCAGTTTATCTGGTCATCCTGAATACCATTCAAATCATGAAGGTGTTACTCATCCTCAGGGTGGAGGTTATGAACCAATAAATCATAATGAACAAATTCAACACAACGCTGGTTTTAAAGAGGAGTCAGGAAACAGGCAGAGACCAATGACTGATTTGAAATATCCAAATGATATTTATTCGTATTTCCCACACCAATCCACATATGATGAACCTCAACACCATGTAAAAGTGGACATCAAACCAATTTATATAGAAGTTCCAAGGAAACCTATGGACTTATACGAAAATCCAAGAAATTATGTTCCTTATATATTACCTCAACATTCAAAAGATTTTCCTAAAGAATTAAAAGTAATTAATCATGGTGGGGAAAAAGCTTTCCTTAAAATCACTCCTATTGAAAGCATTTCTCACAATGATCCACAACAAGTCGGTCCAATAAGCTTTGATAAACTCCACTTTGTAACAAAGAACATGCACAATCCAAGTACTGACACTTTGATGAAGCCTTATAGATATGGTTATCAAAATGAAGAGAATTCATTATATTCTTCACCACAGCAAACGCAAGGTAATTTTCAAGTTGTCAAACAGCCACAGCATGTACATGATAAAGAATATGACACTTCATATCGACCAATGAATACATTTCGGGGAACTAATTTTCCAGTAGAAAATACAAACTCGGATCACAAAGATAGTGGATATGTGTTTACAAATGTTTTTCCAAGCAACAAATATTTATCAAGTCAAAATTATATTCCTTATCCAGACAATAGCTATGTTTCAAGCTTTCCATCACATGCAAGTGAAAACTTAGTTTCTGTATATAAAGCACCAGTTAGTGAAAAGGATAATTTTCAGTCTTCTTCAAACGGAAATTCAATTCAAGTAGCTCCTAATTCTCCTCAAAATAATTATAATTCTATTGATTCATATCACTTACTAAATGCTAGAAAGCCTCTTCTAACACTTGGTGGATATAAATACAATTCTTTGACGAAAAATGCTGCCATCTTAGCAAAAGCATTGAAGAATACTCTAATGCCAAAAATGCTGGGAAATTATTTTCACAAGAACGTTAAAGTAGGTGCAATGTACCGTGAACCAGACGTTTTAACTCATTTTCAAGGCACCCCAGCTGTGCTTGAACGAGAAGTGGCAATTGTCCATGTTCCAGTTCAGAAACAATCTGAATACTTGGATGCTATTAAAAATTACCGTGAAGTTGATTCTTTGCACGAGACAGCAAGTACTCCGCAATATACAGATATGAAAAGTTTTATGAAGCTAAAGGAAAATAAAACTCGTGGACCATTATATGATAGCCAACCAACACATTTAAGGAATCACACTTACGGCAGGAATAATTTCGATCACTCCAGCTCTGGCCGTCCTAAATATAATTCAGATTATGAAAGTTACGAAAAGAATCTCAATCGTCCACGACATTATGATTCCATATTTGTGGGTACAGACAGTATAAATGCAAATGATGTACAAAATTTAGCACAAATGTACGCTAACAACAATATACAATTTGAAAGTACACATTTTCCTAAAAATGTAAAAGAGGAAAAGCAGTTTTTTCATGCATATTATGCACCTTCTGATCACATACCTCCTCAAGGATATAAGAAGATGTCCATTAAGGAATTCGAAAAACTTTTTAAAAACGCAGAAATACAATATTTAAGGAGAGAACAGACTGATAATTTAAAAAGAGCTGGACAAGAGTCTTCTAAAGTTAAAAAGTAGCAAAATGTATCAATTCTAAAAAAAATCGACAACGTTTGATAAATCTCGTTGCTGATTTTCGGAATTTCAATACAAGATTAGGTTAAATCTGCTTTGCATACTTCTAGTATCTGAGTGCATTGATTTCTTAATCATTTTCATAATATATAAATTTCTATATACTTACTATCGTAAAAAAAGAAATATTTTTACACATTTTAATTTACTAGCTGAGAAGAAATGCCTTACACTAGTCAATTTATAGTAAATTTAATGAAAACTGTTTTGTTTTATTTTCTGTTAAATAAAAAACTTTAAAATTACATTTTAAGTATACTTAATACATTTTGATGTCCATTGTACATCGAATTTAAAATGTATAGAAACAGAAAGCGATTACCCATATTTTTCATAATTTCTAACCGACTTATTACCTGAATCCACAACAATTTTGCTTTCAGTATTGTGCATTTTAAGTTAACCAAATGGTATTTTGTACCGATGTCATTTTTCTTTTATTTAGGATTTCTAAAATTAGTTAAAACAAATATTAATTTTCGATATCCTGAAATTTTCTAATGTACTCTATTGTTTATAATTTATCAAAGAAAGCACTTTTTTTTACTTTTTAAAGTGCTTGTAATACTGCTTTTAAAAGCAAAAAAGCACTTTTTTTACTTTTTAAAGGGCTTTTACTGCTTTTAAAAGCAAAGCATTGACAGGAGCAATGCTGATAAGTGTGGCCAAATATAATTTCACAACATATAAGTATTCGCATCAGCTGTTAGAAACGGTGATTAAATGTACAGGTCATGATAAATGATGCTGACATGAAAGCTTATTTGCCTAAACAATTTCTCTTGATATATTCATTGATTTCATGTAATGTCTCCAGTATAATCATTATTTATACACGTTTATAATGCTCTAATATTTAAGTTCTCAACACCTATTTCTTATATATCATATATTTTTGTGTCATTAAATCAATTGTTCTATCAATCAACAGTTGCATTTTATATATAATATTGGTTTTAATAATATTTCCTTGTATGTTTACCCCAAAAATTAAACATTTTTGTAACCTGATGCTATATAAAAATGCTGTACTTTAAAAACAATTACACTTATTCATTATTAGAAACTTTGCATGAAAAAGGTATTGCACTGAATATTCATTGAATATGTTCTCCTATAGCTATGGGATAATCATCCCCAGATGCAACTTTAATACATAAAAACACAGAAATACATATTAAAATTTTAAATTTTGTTATTTTTATTAAATACTCTGACGTATATATTAGGTTGCGGAAAAAGAAATCCATTATTTTTATGTGAACTTTATGTAACTTCTTTTGGATTCACTTTGTAAAAAGGTTTAAAACAGTTTTCATGTAGATTTTTAGGCCTTGCGCGTTATGACTGTTGACATGCGGTTAACTTAGTTCATTTTTGATATTTTATAGACATTTTCGAAGATGCTGTATCCACATGCGATGTGCATCTTTAACATCAAAAATATCAGAAAGGAATCGACGAAACAAAAATTGTAACTGGTTGTTACAGTCTTATATAGGACGATAAACGCCTTTCACAATTTTAGCCACCCTGCTATCTTTCTCGCCGTTACAAGAGAAAAACGAAAATGTATCGAATTTTCTGTTTGTTGTCTTCTATTTTTAAAACATTGTACTCGTAACTGAATTAATCAAACAAAAAACCGCAAGAGGATATTTTAGTGTCAAATGTCACCTTTCCAACAAGCATAAATCTGAAATTGTTTGATAGATACCTCACGAGATATCAATCACTACAGACGTCTACCGAAAAAATAATGGATTACTTTTTCCCCAAACTAATATATCCTTGATTAAGAGCGAATCGTAATATTTAATAAATTAAGATGCATTTCTAATATCTGGTATTTTTATAGAGATACTTACAACAAAACTTTGTTTTAAATTCTGAAAAACATTCTTTGAAAAAATTAATAACTATTTCATTTAACTACAAATAAAAATTTTTATTATGCTACTAAAATTTGTGTACCTAATTGTAAAGTTGTAAAAAACGTATTACAGGAAATATACAGTTATTTATAAATTAATTCTTATAAATACTAGAAAATCGGCCAATAGCAAATGATAGGGAAAGTTTTGTCTTAACTGCTTATCAATCTTCTTATACATCGTTTGTTATTTTTAAATAAAAAGTATATAAACAATAATATATAAATAACACTTCATATAAAACTTTTCAGAATCTAGTTTAAATTCCTTGTATATAAATGTCATTTTTTTATTTTGAACAACTTGAAATTGAAAGTAAAATAATTCTTATTTTCGTAAGTGCTTTAAAAATTGTATTGATGTATTTAAAACTGTTTTATGTATACATTTTATGCGTTTTTCTTACCTTTACCATGTTTTATACTAATCAAATATTCAATGTGTTTACCTTTTCCTGATTTTTTATGTAATTAATGTTTAAAAAGTATTGCATTTTTAATATTCAATAAAGTTAAATATATGTTCTGGTATTTTTATCAAAATTCTTGTTTGCTTTTGTGAAAAACGTTTGTAAAATAAGGATTTGACATGATGAGTAAAAATATCAAATAAAATAAAAAAGTTTTGAAAATGTCATTGAAAAATAAAGTAATGTAAATAACAAAAGTTAAGAAAATGAGAAATTAATTTAAAAAATTTTTTTACATTTTTTTATTCTTTATCTAGAAAAATATATGGTAACAGAAAATAGTAATAAAACAAAAATTTCAAAATAAGCATTTTTTTACACACAATAAATTAGATACTTTCAGTTCCATAATAAATAAAATTAATGGTCTTACTTTTTCCCCCTTATAGCTTAATTAATCACATTTTTCAAAATTGAAAGGTTTAAAGTTCATCGCTTTCATTGCTATTGAATTTTGTTGACAAAATGCTGCATTTTAGCTTTTATTTTGCTATTTATCGGAACGTGATTCGGTGAATTTTGAATGACTCTTACGATTATATATTAATATTACAAAATATCCAAAAAAAGGCATCTTCGCAAAACAATTAAACTATCCACAATAATACCAAATATGCCTTAAATTTTTTTCTGTTATTATATGCGTTAATTGGCCTCAAAAATCAAATTCATAAATCAAAAATCTTTCAAGTTCTCAACCGGTAAGGGATTATATACCAACAAAAACTGACTTAAGTATTTAATTCCCATTCTTCATTTAGAAGAAAATTAAATTTTTTTATTTCTAATCTGAAAATAGTATTAAATATTCAGTAGTAATCTGGTTTCAAATAAAAAGCATATAAAATCTGTAAAAGGGATATAACGCACATTTATTAGTTATTTTAGATCAACAATGGATAAATTCATGAATGGATTTAGATTTTTATAAATATATATTCATGGCAAAGACAATTTTGATTTTATGATGAATAATTTTTTTATGAAACAATTTATTTTTGAAATTCCTGTAACATTTTCTTTAATTTAAGAAAAATATATACAATTTTACATTTTATCATAATTAATAAAAACATCTCAAATCTTAAATTTTGCTAAAATCTTTTGAAAAAATTTCAGTACAATCCATAACATTATATACATCAAGCTAAGTAATATTTATTTTTTCCGTTTCTTACTTTCAGAAGAAAAATTTCTTTAATTTATTTTACGAAAAATCTATTAGATTTTCGTAATGAATGTTTCGCAAAAATAATATCTTTATACTTCTTTAAACCTATGTTTAGAAATATTTGTTATACCAGATAAAAGTTGAGAAAAAATTCAAAGTAATAGAATTAAG
>JAPDSC010041146.1:1808-37159 GCA_026290005.1 Latrodectus geometricus
TATTTTAAAGAATAACTGATATTTCATGAAGCATAATAGAGAAGTATAAATTTATGCTTCATTAAAATATCACTTGTTCTCTTGTTACCAAACACTGTGCAAAAACTGTGAAAAGAAAGACTTACCGAACCTATTTTAGAAAATTCGAAGAACAATTCTAGCATTTTCCAATTAACTTATGCTTCTTATATAAAATATAAAATGAGTAATATACAAAGGAAAATTTTTAAAACTTCGTATTTTCATTACTATAATTTTAAACAAAAAAATATAACAATATTTTGTATTACGAGAAATATTCAAGTTTGCCAGGCGTCAAAGAATAACGAGATTTTTTTTTCCCTCATCACTACTTTATTTGCAAACTTAATAGTAATTACATTAACGAGCTAAAAACAGAGCAGTACTAACTGCAAAAACTAATACACAACAAAAAAGGAGGCATTATGGAGGAATTTCCTTGTTGCATCTAGCACCACTTACCGAGGTTTCACCGGGAAGGTAGCTGTACTTACACCCTCCCCCACACCTCTGAAGGTCGTCTCGGCAAGGCGGTGTAACATAGACAGTTTTTTTTTTTTTTACTCTGTCCAGCATTTTTATTAAAAGGCTGTTTTGGAGGTCTACCTCTTTTCCATAAAGGAATCACAAGAGAATGGAATGATAAGTGCTGAATCATGGTATACACCTAAGGGTTCATCAGGTTTGTCATAACTGGCTTACAAAGGTAGTAGGTGACTTTGGGGATAACACGAAGTAAGGTCCATCTTTTCTAGGCTTAAATTTTTCACTTTTATTTTGCCTAGATTTACTTAACAGATGGAGTTTTACCCAAACTAAATCATTGGGTTAATAATCAGGATTTGATTTACGTGATTTATCTGCATATGCCTTTCAGCGATCTTAACTTTTTTCAATATTTTCTTTAATTTGTGACATATATTTTTCAAAACGTTTAAAATAAGGAGTGAATTCTGACCAAAATTTATCATTATAAATAACAGTACGCAGATCAGAACTAACATCATATATAGTTCGTAATGATCTGGCAAAGTTCAGATAAGCTGCCGTACGGCCTGTGGTTTTGCATTTTGCAGTGTTCATTGCGAATCTAATAGTTTGTAATTGTTCTGTCCACAATATATGGTTGTTACCTACTATTATTGCCAAAAATATCTTCAATTTTTTTCCCCTTGCATTCTACAGGATCGGCCTGTGGATAGTAAACAGGTATGAAACTTTGATTGATATTCAAAACAAAATATAGCTGTAGCATTATTGCACTAACAAATTGTGTCCCATTGTCACTTAATAGGCGACGCGGTATTCCATACCTTAAAAAGATTTCATTTAGTAATATTAAAGAGCATATTCTTTAGCAGTAGCTTGCTTTATGAAAATAATTTAACCCATTTCGTTGAACAGTTTTCTACAATGAAGATCCACTTCATGCCCTCTCTCGTTTCTGGTATGGGTCCAAAAAGATAAATGGCAATACTTTCGAAACTTTGAGCAGGGACAGGCATTTGCCGTAAACCAGCAGGTTTTAGGATCGTTGCTTTGTATCTGATGCATTCTGCTCAACATTTGACATAATCTGAAATATATTTTTGCCTTCCAGTCCAGTAATATCGGGTTGATATTCGATATGAAAAAGTACTATCAACTCCGTAATGTGCTGCTGTGGGATCGTCATGGTAAAGTTCAAAGACTCTTTCAATGGCTGGTTTGAAATATTGTTCTCTTTCATGAGAAGGGACAACTAATTGCGCTTCTTCAGAGTACGGTGAATACCGATACAGTACACCTAGATTCAAGAGATACCCTCTCTCTGTCCAATTTGCATAGTCAACAGTTTTGTTATTATGTTCCAAGCAATCGATGATCTTCTTTACAAAAGATCTTTCAATTGTTCCGTTCTGAGTTCATGATCTGTTTTGGATGGGACATAACAATAAAAATACACTACTGGCCAATAAAATTGCTACACCAAGAAGGCGACATGCTACAGACGTGAAATTTATACGAAAGGAAGAAGGTGCTGTGACATGCAAATGATTAGCTTTTCAGCGCATTCAGACAAAGCAGGCACCAGTAGTGACACCTACACTGTGTTTAAATGAGGAAATTGTTAAGCCGGTTCCTCATACACAAATTGCATGTGAACGTTGTTGCCTGGTAAAAAATTGTTGTGATGCCTCGTTTAAGAAAGAGAAATGCGTACCAGCACGTTTCTGACATTGATAAAGGTCGAATTGTAGCGTACCGGGATTCCGGTTTATCTTCTCGTAGTATTGCTGCTCGCGTCGGTAGAGATCCAATGACTGTTAGCAGTTTATGGAATCGATGGGTTCAGGAAGGTAATACAGAACGCCATGCGGGATCTCAACGGCCACCTTTCACTAGCAGCCGAGAAGACAGGCATATTATCCGCATGGCCGTAATGGATCGTACAACGACGTCACGAGCCGTGAGTCAAGAAACGGGGTCGTTTGGAAGTGTCTGCACGAACAGATCGACGACGCTTGCAGCAGCATGGACTCTCAGCTCGGAGACCATGGCTGCGGGTTCCCTTGACGCTGCGACATAGATAAGAGCACCTTCAATGGTGTGATCAACGATGAACCTGGGCGCACGAATGACGAGACGTCATCTTTTCAGATGAATCCAGGTTCTGTGTGCAGCATCATGATGGTCGCATCCGTGTTTGGCGGTATCGTGGTGAACGCACACTGGCAGCGTCCATTCGTCATCGTCATATTGGCCCATCACCTGGCGTGATGGTATGGGGTGCCGTTGGATACACGTCTTGGTCACCTCTTGTTCGCATTGACGGTGCTTTGAACAGTGCACGTTACATTTCTGGTGTGTTACGTCCCGTGGCTCTATCTTTTATTCGAGCCCTGCGAACCCTACGTTTCTGCAGGATAATGCCCGACTGCATGTTGCCGGTATTGTACGGACCTTCCTTGATAAGGAACATGTTCGGATGTTGCCCTGGCCAGCACGTTCTCCACATCTTTCACCACTAGAAAACGTCTGGTCAATGGTTGCCGAGCGACTGGCTCGTCACCAAACGCCAGTCACTACGTTTGATGAACTGTGGCATTATGTTGAAGCTGCATGGGAATCTGTACCTGTACAGGCAACCCAATCTCTGTTTGATTCAATGCCCAGGTGTATAACTGATGTTGTTCTGGTTACTGATTTCTCAGGATCTATCCAGCCAAATTTTTTGAAAATTTAATCACTTGTTATTTCTAGTATAATACATTTGTCCAATAAATATCATATACATTTCTTCCTGGTGTAGCAATTTTAGTTGCCAGTAGTGTAGTTCTTAAATCACGAGTTTCTTCATCTTACAGGTCCTTGTTTTCCACAGGTCTGGTGAGTATGTTGACTACAATATTACGTTTTCCTGGAAAATAATTAATCTTCGAATTATAGGATTGAATCTGAAGTGCTCTTCTGGGTAATCTTCCAATGGGTGATGATAAAGTCATTAACCACTTTAAAGATTTTATGCTACTGTAGTATCTGAGCCTTCAATATGGCCTCGAAATTTTTTAAGGCTCATACGATAGCTAAGGCTTCTCGTTCTGTTGTAGAATAGTTTTTTTTCATCAGAGCTTAAGCGTCTACTGGCATATTCAATTGGTTGTTCCTCGGCATTACATTCACCTTGTAAAAGAACTGCGCCTAAAGCATAACCACTTGAATCCGTTCGAATGATAAAAGGCCTTGTAGGATCAACTTGTTTTAATACTGGTGGGGTTTCTAGACCTTTATTTAGAGTTTGAAAGACTTGATACTCTGATTCAATCCATTTCACGCAAATGTTCTTCTTTTTCAAGTTGCTAAGAATTCTAGCGATATTTGAAAAAATTCGGGATGAATTTTCTGTACCATGAACAAATTGGTAAAAAAAGATTGCTATTGCTTAACATTTCTTTTACAAGGAATGTTTTGTATTGCTGCAACTTTATCTTGATCTACCTCTATTCCATTAGGAGTGATCCCCAATCCTTTATATTTTACATGAGAGTATGCAAATTTACACTTATCTCCATTTGCTAATAACTTAAGCCTGTCAAACACCATTTTTAAATTTTCAATATGTTGTTCAGAAGTTTCAGACAAAAACGTTATAAAGACGCTGTGGCTTTTCTTAAGCCAAATGGCATTCTTTCGTACCTAAATGTACCAAACGGGCATACTAATGCAGTTTTGTCTTTATTCTCAGGATTAACTTCAATTTGATGATATCCAGTCCTTAGATTAAGAGGAAACATAAAAGCTATGGATTACACATCGTGCAAAAAAGTATCTATTGGAGGCAGTGGATACTTATCAGGTACAGTTATCGCATTCAGATTACGATAATCAATAGATAATTAAATAAATTCATTAAGTTTAGGGACTAAAGATATCGATGATGCATAAGGTGATTCATATTCTTCTATAACATCATTGGCTAAAAGTTTATCAATTTATTGTCTTAAAATCTCTTTGTTTTTACTAGAAAGTCTATAACAGGGATGACCAAACTTTTGGAATCCGTGGTCTACTTCACATTTAAAAAATCGCAGAATAATGTATATGTTTATATATTTATTTTCGGTAACAGAAAAAAATGGTATAGTATCTTATTTTTCTATATTTACAAAATAAAAATTGACTGACGAAAGTAATCAAAGTATTCATATACATAAACATTGACCATCCAATTCACTTTATTTAGATGAAATTGACACAGTATTTCTGCGACAAGTTTATCATATTGTGGCTCATACGAGCTTATTGCAATGCGTAAACACGAAGTTATATGTTCATCTGTTAAACGCGACTATTTTTATGGCGTTCATGGTTGAATAAGCAGATTTGCAAAGATACGTCAATCCAAAGTATGATTTCAAATGCAAAATCAATTTGTAAATATTTGGGAATGTTTCCTCACAAATTAATTTCCAAAAATCAGTATCGCTAGATGCTCTGGATTTAAGAAATATATCGCATCTTAATTTAATAATTTCTTCCTCGACCGTGACTGAATTGATATCTATTAAATGTCCTATTTTTTCCGATACTCCATCAATGTTGACATTTTCATTAAATGGAAACATCATAAAATTGAGCATTTCTTCCAACCTAAATAAGTCAGTTAATCTTCTTTCAAATTCTTCAAACAAAACATCTAAGTGTTCAGCGAAATCTTCGAAGTCTCGGTTTTGATTCTGGATGCACTCTTCCTCCATGTTTTTGAAGTTTCTCAATTCATGTTTTCTTCATTGTGACGCATACCTTTTTATCGTTTCTTTAGAAGTTTTAATCTCACTCATCACGTCTTTTAAACATTTATTCTTCCCTTGTAGATTCAGGCTTAATTCCTTAAGTTTTGCAGTGATATAGCAGAGAAAAGCTAGTTTCATAAGCCATTTCCCATCTTCAAATTCAAATTTGCTCTCCTTTTTATTTGTAGAAAATTTCTCATTTCTGGTAACAGAATACAAAATCTTTTTAAAAAAGCACTACAGCTGAGTCACCTCACGTCTGTGTGCAATAAGAGATCTCCGTATTCTGATTCAGTTTCATCCAAAAGCGCCTGAAATTGTCGTCTTGAAGACTTCTTGAACGAATTGAATTGGCGATTTTAAAAGCAATTTGCATTATATCATTAGACTTTAGTGTTTTTGAACACAATACCTGTTGATGGATTGATAGCTGTAATGATAGCTGGTAAAACTGGGAATTTCCTCATCATTATTGCATAAGGTAATAAAACCAGTTCGATTCCCGACCATTTCTGGAGCTCCATCTGTTGTAATAGAGACCAATTTATTTATTGGAAATCTTGTCTTATCAATAAAGTTTTTAAATGAATTGAAGATATCTTAGTTTGTTAGTTCAATGGAGTTATGGTTAATAATTCTTCTTATGAAGTGATATCTTCGAAAACCATTCTCACAAAAAGGCATAACTGTGCAATGTCACTAATATCCGTGGATTCATCAAATTGAAGTGATAGGAACTTACAAGCTTTTAAATCGACATTTAATAAATTTTCCAAATTATTATTCATAGCTTCAGTCCGTCGCATCACAGTGTTACGCGACAAAGAAATATTTTTTATTGACGATATTATTTCAGATTTGTTTTTAAAATCGTGGAAAAGCACTTCTCTCGCTTTAATGAAAGCTTCTTTTATCAATTCTCCATCTTCGAATGTTTTTTTCGCTTTATCAATATTTTATTCGCTTCCCACTCATTGTGATAATGGTATGTTTTACTTCTCTTAGCACTGTTGCCTGGCTGAGTCATTTTATAAAGATTGTTGAAAAACAAATTCAACAGTTTTGAACACCAGTTAGGAACATTCAACAGTTTTGAAACAAATTCGTATCAGTGCGGTAGGAAACAAGCAACGTAAGACGATTAACTTAGAAGTGAAAGGAAACGGCCAGAAGAGACGGTTAGACTAGACGACTCGGCGCGTCGCTATCATGCGCCGGCTACTGGATATAATCTAAGCATCCCACTTTGTTAAATTGTTTCGATTTAATTCCTCAGTAAAACGAAAAATTCAGTGCCTTACTTTGCACAGTTTGTTTTAGGTTTTAAATCAAAAACTGTAGTAAATTTTAGTTTAAATAATTCATTAATTCTGACATAAGTCATAAATTAAAGTGTTAATATCCAAGATCACTATCAGGAAGGTCGCGCGGACTACCTAAAATGTCTTCGCAGTCAACGTCTTGGCTATCCCTGGTCTATAAGGAGCAGATGAAAGTGGTGAATGGCCACCTGTATTGATATTGTGTTTTACATAAAGAATCGGTTCTCCCCTTAGCCGGAAAATATCTTCATTTTAACTAATCAGGGCTATTAAATGATATCTGTATCAAGAGCCTGCCCTTCTTCCCTCAAACAAAGATTATTAGCTTCGAGTATAGCAGTAGAATAGCTTTACACTGGAACATCATTTGTAATTGAATTCATATTACTAGGGCAACTATTGACTTTAACACAGGAATGTCATTTCTTGGTAGGGATAAATCTTTTGCAAATTGTATTTTGTTGTTTGGTTTATCACCAAAATACCAGCAATTGTGTTTAATGTCCATCACAATTCCGGATTTTCTCAAAATGGCAACACCTAACTGAGTATGATTACCCTTTGCAAGTAGCAGAAAAATGATATCTATTCGGAAAGTTCGTTCATGAACAGGGAGTGGCACTGTTGTGTTTTTAACAAATGATGCAGATTGCTGACCATCAGGCAGACACAGTAGAATCAACTTCTATAATTTTTTGTGTGTACTCGGTTCTTTAAAAATTTAAACATCAATTCTCCACCAACTGATTAGCTGGTTCCTTTGTCAGCACAAACTGTCCCTGTGTTTTCATAAACTTCAATGCCAAGTAAAGAGAGGTGATACAATTAAACATGTATATAACATTATCATGCGCACCGTCTTTTTTAAAAGAGGACTTTTTGTTTTTATGAATCCTGGATAGCCACATCCTTAACAATAGACAGAGTTCTCAAAGTTTCGTAATGGCATATGGTTTGAGTAGGAAACAGTATTTTTGTGGTTACTAAAAACATCAGTCTTTTCAATTTTATAGAATTAACAATTCTTTACATAATGGTGGAAATTTCCATCATAACCTATAATACCCAGAAATTATATAAAAGAACAAGTTCACTTTAAGTTGATCGTGTTTGGATACCTTTTTAATGTCCATTGCATAAAAAGAAACCTAGCTGTCAAAAATAAACAAGTGTCATTATCAATGAAACGAGCTTAAAGTTGTCTCATTCCGCTGTTTGTTGTAGTTGCAATAAACGTATGATTTCGTTTATAATTTTGTTTTATTATATTAGAGTTTCTATTGCTAAAAAATTGAAAATGAGTGGAAGAAAGGTTTGTAACACGTGTTATTTTCCTCTTTTATTTCTATTTAGTACTAAGCTAATGATCTAACTTTGGATGATGATGGAAATTTTTAGCATATTGTTTTTTGCTAAATTTATACTATAAATATATACTAAGATTTTTTTAACCATTTTTCCTTTAATTTTGAACGTGAATTATATCAGCTTGATTAATTTCACCAATAAAGAAAAAATCATGCAAAGAAGGGTTGATAATAATTACAGCAACGAGCTAAATACATAGCAGCAGCAACTTCAAATACTAATACATAACAAAAAAAGAAGATATTATAGAGGAACTTCCTTGTTGTGCCTAGCGCCATCTACCTAGATTTTATGGGGAAGGTAGCTGTAGTTATAACCGCTACACCCTTGGTTTCCAATGCACATAATCTGGAATATGTTTTACTGGAGTTAAAATCGATTATATCGATTATCGAGTAAACATTACATAGCTTATTATTACTAATCATGATAATCAGTAACATTACTCACCAACATTAGGACCTATAAGGCAGCCTTTTTTCACATAAATACTTGTGGCTGCACATTTTGTTATAAAATGAAATGTAATTTGAATTAAATGTAGAGCAAAGAGATACAGTAGCCTTGTTGGTTAGGGCATCGTTTTCGTTACCGGAAGGTGGTGAGTTCGAATTCCTGCTTAGCCGAAGATCCATCGTGTTCCCTAATGATGACTGGGCATGTCGCCAATAGTGAAAATTAGTTAGGTAAAATATGTCTATAAGACGTCACAATTATTAGGTAAATAAATTTCTTTATTACTAAAAGAAATCATTAAATCAATTAATTAACGAAAGAAATAAACCATCAGAGTAAATTAATTATAATATATCGCAGCGGTAGCCTAATCTCGCAATTGCAAGGTTGTGGGTTCAATCCCCCACTGACAAAAGACTATCGTGTTCACTAATAGCGATTGGGGCAAGCAAAATATATCATGGTCGCCATGTCCTCCACGTTCCCATACCAAATTAATACCTCTGGAGATGTAAGGAGCCAGGCATTGGGCCTTCTCTGGCTTCTAAATTGGACGATCCAGATGGTGCTGCCATCTATGAGGCGTTTTACATCCTATTATTATCAAAGAAATAATGAAATTTATTTTAATTTCTAAAATAATATTATTTAGATGGATTTTCCATTCCTGTCTCAAAGCTCTTTACCGGACTTGAAATATTGAAGTGCATGGCTTCAGAATTCTCAAAACTATCACATTTTAGCGAAAGAGCAATAACCATAGCACTCTATGAATTGCGCAACTCTTGACAGTTTTGTTAAAATGTCGCTTTTTGTAAGCACGGGACAATCTGACCGTAATCAACGCTTTAACCAAGATTTCCAACAATTGCAAACGCCGATGGGTTTTTTTTTTCTAATGGCGGAGCACTGGTTGATGACCCATTGCCCGCAACAAAGCCGGAACGAAATTAAGGCATTTAATCTGTTTCTACCACGCGGTGAAATTACCAAGATATTAACAGAAAAAAATGTTATTAAAAAAGGGTTTTTATAATGGAGGCACTGAATGACTAACTCTTTGCCACAACAAGGCCGGAAACCGGCCGGTAACGCTAAAGCGTTACCCGGTGGACACCTGTGAACCAAGTCACGGAGACAAGTTGCGTTGCCCACGACAAACCATCACAAACCCGTTTATTGGGCAAGTCACATTCATCCATCATCTCAGAAGAAAAAAATATGAAGTTACACAAAGAGAGAGGAAACTTCCAAGCCCAAACCAGGATTCGAGCCTGGTACCAACATCCCAGGAGTCAGAAACGCTAACCACTTAGCCATTGGCTGGCCATAAGCTTGATGATTCAACCTAAGAATTGTTAAACTGAATGCGGCCAGAATACTAACCTTTGTTGTTGTTTTTGATGACACTTGGCAACGCCAAGCCCACCCGTCAGAGACTAGGTGAATGAAGTCAGACAGAGCGTCTTCCGTTTTTTAATAGAGCACCCTCATTCGAAAGTGGAAGTACGTCTTTTGGCTCAGAGATGGCAGCACCATCTGAATCTTCCAATTTAGAGATTAAAACCAGTGAAGACCCAAAGCCTGGCTCCAACCACCCACAGAGGTATTAATTTGTAATGGGAATGTGGTGGACATTGCGACCCGACAGATTTTAAGTGCCCCAGTCGCCACTAGTGAACACGACGGATCTTCGGCTAAGCCGGGATTCGAACTCACCACCTTTTGGTAACGAGAATTACGCCCTAACCAACCAGGCCACCACAGCCCATATACTAACCTTTAATTACCATAATGACCATTGAAAATATCATAATGCAATTTAAGCATATTATTAAAACAACTTTACTGTGCACAAAGTCAAACAGAATAACAAGCTAATTATGTTTGCTTTTTTTTCCCCTTTTATGAATTAAATTTATAAATAATATACTAAAAACTAAATATTCGAAATATCAATGAATATTTAATTTCTGATTCTTTATTTATAGTATAGATGTTATACATTTTCAAAATTTTCTCAAATTCTAATTTTTTATTAGTAACCTTACAATGGTGTACATATTATCCCCTTTCATGTAAATTCACTGCTTATTTACACACTTTTACCAATTTTCATTCGAACGTAAATAATCAGTTGCATGAAATATTTATGTCAGTCCTATCTATTAAGAATTTAATTTTTATTGAGACAAAAATTTTAGACTACACGATAGAAAATAGTTCTCACACTAAATTAGGTACTTTCATAGTCATAATTACTTAAGAAAAAATAAAAAAATACTTGTAAGATATAACAAGTATACTGATTATATATTATTAACGCTTACGATACAAACTGTACTTTTTAAGAGTTTTGAAGTAAAATACTTAGATCATAATACAATTTTTAAATAACACTGGTAATGATTTAAAACTGGTGTAGTAAAACATCTGTCATTCAGAATCGAACCTAGATCATGCAACTTACATTTTGCGACATCTGTGAAAAAAATAACTATTATTTTTATCACTAATGTTGCAAAATCGTTGCATTTTAAAATTTTGTAGGAAATAACTTTCAAAATATATAAATACCTACATGAAAGTGGTATAAATTTTAATTAAATAAAATTCGTGATAAAATTACGTGATTTTATATGAAATTGATGATTTCTGAATAGATGATGGTAATAGGGAAAATTTAATGTAAATAGTTGATTTTTTTTAAATTATCATAATTAAATGATCTTATGTTATTAAATCACTTTTTATAAAGGTAATATTTTTTTTAATAATTTCTTTAGATTATATTTCATATGTTATTTTTCATAAAATTTACATTAGATCACAAACAAACATATAAAATTATTTAAAAATAAATTCTAAGATCTTTAATACTAAAGTTTATACATTTTCATCCAAAATGTTTCAGACATTACTCTATATATATTTAAAGTTACTGTATATCACTTAGATTTAAGTGATTCATTGCATATTTCCTAATTTCTCAACAATAAATAAAATTTTATTAATTACACTTAATTAATTCTTCACACGAACCGCTTATATTTTCTGTATAAATTAGTTAATATTAACAGATGTAACATCTGATTTTCATTATAATTGCAAATTTTCTTCAACAATTGCGTGTAAAATCTGTGAGTGTGTGCATTAATTTTCCTCACACCATATTTTAATTATTAATTTAATTGATTTAGACACAAATTAATTCAGTAATTTTAGTTAGCTCGGTTATTGATTATTAAATTAACCCCAATGATTTGTGCAGTATGTTCATAGCGTAATGTTTCATAGCAATATGTTCATAGTTAAATGTTTCCAGTTTACTTTTTTTATATTAATTTTTACCAAAATATTCAAATTATATTTTCGCAATATTTGAAAAACACGTTTTCCCACTAATTTTATGCAGAGTATTCTCGAAATCTCAATTCAAACCGAAATTATCTAAAATTTAAATAAGCGAAACTTAAGTTCTGCAAACCGGAAGTAATGCAAAAGTAAAATTTCTATTTATAGTTTTGGTTTTAACGTGATTCAGCCGCCGTCGGCCAACATGATAGACCCTATTAAAGAATGGTCTTGTTCGCAATGTCCTCCATGTGAAATGATAACTCGAATGTTATGCCAATTCTAAGTGAGGGACCCTTACCCATGCTATGTGCTTCTAATTATGAAGGTCAATCTACCAGGGTTCAAAATAGCCTAGTAGCATCAGTGGTGTTGTCGAGCCGGAACGCTCCGGAACATCGTTCCGGTACTTCCTTTTTGGACCGGAACGCGTTCCGGAACTAAAGATGATTTCTGATAACGAAAATTGGCTGACGTATTGAAAAAAAAATTTAAAAGAATTGCTGATTTTATTTTTTTCTAATTTTTGACGAATTTTTAAATGTATTATTATAAACAAGGGTTCGAACCGAATCCGAACCAATACAATGTAATAATAAGATTAATAAATACTAATGTTAGCAAAATATTCTATGCATGCTATTTAAGTCAAAGTGTTGATTAAAAAGTGTTAGGCAGGCCGCACATTGAGGCAGCATGTCTCCAACGCGCACCTATCGCTTCCAGATTCAGTAATATGAATATTATTTTAAAAGAACAAAGAAATAGAATATTAATTGAAAATCTAGCAAATCTTTTATTTACAAAAATGACCTACCACAACAATTAATTAAACCAGATTATGTAAAAACTTGGTTAAGGTCTCATCGTTCAGCGGATGACAATAAAACAAGGAAAATTCAACCACAAGATCCTGAAATTAATCCTATTTGGAATATTTTATAAAAACCATTAGTGTTTTCATGTATCGTTAAAAATATTTATGCAATATTGTTTGAGTATCTATATACTATGCGCTATGCGTATTTTATAATTTGTTAACTAATTTTTAGTAAACGTTCCAATTGTAATAAACATATATATATACGTATACACAAAATGGGTGTCGTAATGATTTTCGTTTCCTTTCCTTTTTATGCTATATACAGGCCGATCCTGGCGACAGGGGAAAATTTGGGGAAATCTCCCCGTCGTCGTCAAATTTGGGGCATGAGACCTTAAAAACATTATTAAAAAAAAATAAAAAATAAATAAGTAAATAAATTTAAAAAAACACCGCGTCCAGGATTATTATGGAAATCACCCCCCCCTCCCCCCCGTCGTTAAATTTGGGACATGAGACCGCACAGAGCGGCCGCCTACCCAGAATAAGCCCTGTCTATATAATTATATAGCGTTCCGTTATAAATACTCTGTTAAAAATATATACGCGTTCCGGTAAAAAAAAAAAAAATTAGCACAACACCACTGAGTAACATGGGCCGTGATGGTCAGGTTGGTTATGGTGACGTTCTCTTTACCAGAAGGTTGTATGTTCAAATCCTGGGTTATCCGAAGCACTGTCGCGTTCACTAATGGCGAATGGATTCCAAATTAATACTTCTGGAATGTAAGAAGCCAAGCCTTGGGTCTTCTCTGGCTTCAATGTCTAAAGTGGATGAGCCAGATGGTCCTGCCATCTATGAGCTAAACTCATACTTTTACCTTAGTAAGATGCTTTGTTCAAAGATATTGGAAGGCGTTCTTTCTGACTTCATTCACCTAGTCCCTAATGAACGGGCTTAGTTTCGCCAAGTGTTAACTACAAAACTGTTTCGATTTCACAACTCGATACAGTATATAATTTTAAATTTCCTGAAAGGCCACCATGGCCTAGTTGATTTGTGTGTCGTTCTCGTTACCAAAAGGGGTAAGTTCGAATTCCGGCTCATCCGAAGATGCGTCGTGTTCACTAATGGCAATATTGGAACGTAAAATATGTCGTAATTGCAATGTCTTCCACGTTTCCCCTCCCCACATTCCAAATCAATATCTCTGGGGTTGTGAGGAGCTACGTGTTGAGTCTTATCTGGCTTTCCATTTCTAAAATGGAAGATTCAGATCGAGCTGCCCTCTTTGAGCCAAATCCGTGCTTCCACCCTATTGGGATGCTCTGTTCAAAGATAATGGAAGACGTTCTTTCTGGCTTCGCCAGTAACTGACGCTTCGCCAAGTAGCAGTTGTAAGTCATTTTAATATCCACTGCGTAAATTGCCTTTTTGGAGAAATTTTCTTAGATAGTTTTCTATATTCACGTGTCGCAAAGGAGAAAAATAAAAAAATGCACAAGCACCCAACCCTTAAAACCCCTTAATTGCAATAAAAATACGCAAATTTATTGATAGAATTCAGTGTTATTTTCAGTGGAACTACTTTGATATATCCCCCCCCCCCTCAAAACGGAAATTTGGCGACTTTTTTTCCCTCACCAACCATAATACCTGTTTTTGGCGATTTTTTCACTCGCCAAGATGGATTCTCGATAAATACAAATAATTAATTGATAAAAAACTTAAAAAAAGACCTCAGAAAACAGTACAAAATACAAGAAAATACTAAATTTTGCAACAGTAAATACCTAAAAGCTGAAAAAACCTAAATTGGTAACACCAAAATAAGAAACAGCAACCCTAAAAAGTCCGTAGGGAGTGCCAGATTTGGCGCGTTATTTTGGGGGGGGTATATCAAAGTTGTTCCTTTTCAGTAATTAATTTTGATACTACTTTGTAGACAGCTTTATGTACGAAGGAAAATATTAGGTATTGGGTCTTCTCTGGCTTCTTATCTCTAAAGTGGAAGCCCCAGATGGTGCTGCCATCTATGAGTCAAAGTCGTACTTTCACACACATTTGGGAGTGCTTTGTTCAAAAACGGAAGACACTCTTTCTGACTTTATTCTCCAACGTGAGCTTGGTTAAGCAAAGTTTCATATGTAACAACAATATACTCATTGGGTGAGTACTACAAAATACTACCGGTCCTTGTAAGGTGAAAAGGGGGAAAAACATTTTTATCTGCAGGGCTTTAACAACAATAATAATTATTTTTGTTTTTATTCATAAAAAAATTGCTTACTTGTATCTAATTATGGTATTGAAAGGTTTTTGGTAAAGTTTTTTTCTGGTTTTTATGTTAGAAAAAAACTGACAAAAAAAAAACAAACCTTTGATTGTGGAGCCTTTCTTATTTACTAGTGTTTGGGGTATTTTCTCTAAACTTACTTGCAATATTTTACTAATTTTTTTTATTTGTTTTTGTTACTTTTTTTTCTGTGATCATGGAAAATATGAGGAAATCGAAGAAAACGTAAAAGGCATTTAGTCATACGTGAATCGTTTCTCTTCCTGGGAAAAAATTGTTTCTTGAGATAGTAAAGAAATTGCTTATATAAAAGAAATGAATTTCAGTTTTTAATTATTAAAATGCTTAACAACTTTCGATGCTATTTTCCAGTTTTTCTAAAAATGAATTTTTGTGATATTTTTCATCTCGCAAAATATAACTAAAACGATATTGTTTAACCTCTTTGAAATTTGATGCATATATCTTTTCAGAATAATTATTTAGGAATAAATTATATATTCCTAAATAATTATACTTATATTAGTGCAGATTTTTTTATCTGTTCAAAGAAGAATTTTAACTATCGATTTTTCACTTATTTTAATGAATACGTGACAAAACACCTAAGTATCAAAATTTTCAACATTGTATACTTTATTTCCTAAAAGGTTCTTTTAAATCTAACATTTACATGATAACAAATTTTTATTTATGATATTTTTGTAAATAACGATTATTTTGTAATTGTTTGCATAAAATTACTTATGAATTGGAATAAAAACTACAGTAGAGTTTAGTATATTTTTTAATTGTTTTAAACTAGTACAATATTTAAAGTATGAATGCATTTTATATATAAATTCTGCTCTAAAAGTACTTTCTTAAATTTCTTAAAAATATTGCTTTGAATTCAATCCTAAAAAATATTCGGATACCCTTATTTTTTAAAGATATCAGTAACGTTTAATAACTAATGAGATATTGTAAACATATATGTAGATATAAAAAATTTCAAATTAGATAGTTAAAATTGTGTAGAATTTCAGTTGTAAGATGTCCAACAGCAAATTCATAAAAATGGTTATTTGTTATTACAATTTGTTAAAACTTCGTTTCTTTAATTACTTTTTTATGGTCCTCCTTAATTTACATCAAAATTTGAAACAAAGCTTAGACATATTTAAAGCATAATATAAATTTATATTTATAGATATTGTTTATCATAAATTATTGAAAATTCACAAAAATTATGATGACGCAAAATATTATCTGTTGAATTTAATCAACCTTATACAAAATTATACAACACATATGAAGACACAAAATAGATGAAAAAGAAAGCAACAGACGATTATGGTGTTTTAAAAATTAGCATATGTATACAATGAACAAATGTAAGGAGGTGTAAGTTTAATCTAGGGCACAGGTATCTTTAATAAAGGGTATGATCCCATCCAGAAGCCCATACAGCGATAAGTGATGCTCTCAATGATGTGGTCTATTAATTGTGCTGGAAGTGCTTGCTATTGCTCTTCCAAAACCGTTGTAAGCATGGTCAGGGCTTTAGGGGGAGTATTGAGAACAGATACACATCGTCCTAAAGAGTCCTAAACATGCTCGATTGGCATTAGGTCCAGATATCGTACTGGCCACAGAATGCGCTCGGCTGTTTTCTCCCAGGGCTTCGAACCGGAACTGAACCAAAAACCGGAAAAAACCGTTATTTTGATCGGAACGAAAACCGGAACTGAACCGAAAAAAAATATCGGTTTATTTCGGTTCGATATATCTTTCAGTCATTTTGTTACTGTTACCAACTTATATTTTCTAATTTAACGTCAACTTTATAATTATCATTACATGTATACTGCTTCTCGATTTCCTATTTTGATATTCACTAGTATTTTTCTGTTTCAGTTTCGCATGAAACTACTTGTAGAAGACATATTTAATTCAGTCGATTAAACTAGAAGTATCGATGATTTTTTAAAAAAAAATATCGAGTTATATTTTATTTTTCACTTCTCAGCATGCGATCATCCACGGATGTTTGTTATAGACTGTTTAGATAGACAAACCAGATGTTAAATAAATAATATATTTTTTACATAATTATTGCAAGGCCAAGTGCACGATGTGAGAGTCAAACGACGAATGTGGGTAATCATGAACCTAGTTGTCAAATGCGATTTTGATAATGGATAACAATGCCAATGCTCGCCGTCCTCTGCTCACCGCTCTTATCGTACCTGCTGTTTGTATCAATTCACATAGTGTACCAATTAAAAAAAGAATAAAATCTTCTAAATTTTGATAGAATTACATTTTTTGTTTATGATAGAATTATATTTTTGGTACAAATGAGAATATGCATAAAATGAAATTATTCATTTAGAACTGAAACGGAAACAGTTATTTTTGGCGGAGCGAAAATTGGAACTGAGCCGATATTAATTTTTTAGTTGAACCGGAACGAAAACCGGACCAAAAAAAATTTACGGTTCGAAGCCCTGTTTTCTCCTAAAAATAAGCATCCCCTTGTGGTTTTGCGTTATCACCCTGTAACACGAAAGCATCACCTATTGTCCCGGGATAAGGGCACACGTAAACATCTAGATGGCATCTCTATACGTGTGAGTATTAACATTTCTACGGCAAAAAACAGGAGGTCTGGCATCCACGCAAAGAGATACCACCCCAAACGAAGACACTATAAACCCACAAAACGAATTGACGATCCCACAAACTACGCTTGTTTGCAGAAGATAATATATCCAACATATTGTTCAATAGAATAATGTCATGTTTAAGAAGCCATTATAGGTTTAATATTTGTAGTTTTAATTTCCTCACCTTGAGTGTTAACGAAATTTTTTTAAATATGGATCCAACTACGAAATCAAGTCCGTCCATTGACGAAGATCAAAATTTCGGAGCCTTTGGTATTTTTCAATTGCTGTTGAAAGTTACAGATAGTCAAAACCATACTGCACTTAAACTTTTTTATATCCATATTTTGTAGGAATATTATATTTGGTCATTCAAATTCAAAATTGTTGAGTTCAAAATTGAGACCCAATATACTTCATCTGCCTGAAATCTATTCATGGTAAATTTTTAAAAAATGATTTAAAAAAAGGTCTATTATCCCTCCATTTGTGTGATGTGTAAGTTACAAGACTAATTTGACACCTTATATATTGAACTTGCTGTATGAGAGTGGCTTTAAATTACTGGATTTGTCGACAGATAGCTAAGTCGTTAGCATTCCTGACTCTTAAGCCTTTAGTCCTGGGTTCGAATCCCGATTCAGGCATGGACGTCTTGTATTTTCCTTTGCCCTGAGATGATGTATGAATGTGGTCCGTACTATATGTGGTGCTGTGGAGTGGGTAATGCTACTCGCCTCCGTGACTTGGCTCACAAGTGCCCACAGGGTAACGCTAAAGGTGTATCAATTTCTGGCCTTGTTGTGGCGAAGGGTCACTTACCCAGTTCCCACCATTGGAAAAAAAATTACTAGATCTGTAATAATGTCTTTAGCATCATAGATTGGCAAAAAAATACACCCGAAAAATAAGCAACTAGCGAATAATACTTTTGATTGAAAATATTATATTTTAATTATTTTATTTTTTGCTTGTAACCGAAAATATCTTAGAAATAAAATTAATCATCCGAAGACTTTAAAAAAAGAATAAACTGGAAATTTTGGCGTTTCTTTCCTTTCACTCTCTAAATTTCATTTTCCGCTGGCTTAACTATCTTTCCTCTTCACTAAGCATTCAGAACAGTTTTTGTATGAATCCATGATGACAACGCAACTTTTTGCTATCTTTAGAAAAGTTTTTCGGCAGGAAAACTAATCTTTACAGATTAATAATAGGATGACTCCAAAACTATTAAGGGACTTTGTGAAAACTTTCTGTACAATTAAAATTTAAACATAACTATAATCCACTGAAAGTTTTAAGTTTATCTGATGATTAACAGCTATGAGGGTAAATATTCTTTCACGTGCTTCTTGATAGAAGTTTTATGGTTGTGCGTATAAGAGCATAAAAATAAATTTGTTTCAGAATTATAAAAAATATGAAATTCAATCTAAAAAATCAGTTTCAATAAATGTGTAATTTATGGAACCTGAGTTACATTGTACATGATGTATTAGCTATAAAATGAGATTAAAAACATTTAAAAGCCACAACAGTCTTATCGGGCTTTCAGTGGCCATATGTGCTTTCGTGACTGTAAGCTATGGAAACGCATATCCCGCATCAGTCAGTCTAACGCCCGATGCTTGGTTTCAAAACACACTTGCTATAAATTTTTATTAACCCACTGAAGGATTGTGCTGAGTTGTCTCGCCCGAACCTCAAATCTGTGGTCTCTACCACTACACCATAGCGCTTCTTAAAAAATTACTCAGAGAGGGGCTCTTTGAGAAATTACTTAGAGAACCATAAGTGACCCGTGAAAAATACAATTGAGGCTTGGTAAACTAAAATTTAATGGAAAATTAAGAAAAAAAATGATGATCATATTGGATCAAAATTTATAAAAATCCTATTTATATTCCAATAAATACAGCATTGCTTGAAAGTGGCATTTCTTTATTGGTATGTCGTCAGACCAAGAACGATGGTCAGACTAGTAGAACGATTCCGATAGTTTGAGTTGTCTTGTTTTGGCATTATTGTTCCTTGCTATGTTTTACAGTTCGCGAAAGCAATTAAATACAATGTACTCCAGTTTTCTGTTCTCTTTGTCTATCTGAATTTCTGTACAAGATATAAAGCTTTTTAAAACATTTTAGGTCCTAAATTTAAGCATCGTTCTTAAAAATTTTATTTTCACCATAAGTATATTCTTCGGATTACAAAAATATAAAAATGATATGGCAATTCGTGATTTTAAAACTGTTAAAATACAATTTTTTACGCATCAAAATACTCCTCACTGTAATTATTTGGTATGTAGAAATATTTCAATAATTCCAAAAAATTCAAACAGGACCGAAATTTTAAACGAATAAATACATAGTGAATTCAATTGCAAGCATTTAATCAATTCTCAATGTTCATAGTATGGATAAAAGGGGATAGGAAATTTAAGAAACCACTAATTAAATTATGGCTGTTTAACACAACTTATCATAAAATACAAGATCATAATAGAATATAGAATACAATTTATCATTAAATACGCATTTAACACAAGATTTAAAAATGCATACAAAATACATTGCACAAAACAATTAAAGGATATTGTAAGTTTTATATGAAATAAAAATATAAGCGTAATTTTTTTTTTGCCGAAAATAGGAGAAGAGAATCACAAATGCAAATATTTTCTGATTTTCAAACTCTGGAGTATGCTAATTTTGAGTTCGACTTCAAAAACGTCGCTTCAGCGGCAGTGAATAAAAGACAAGTATGATCGGCATTCAGTGACTGTTTTGTATCGATGAGTACGATGTCTCAGCGAAGTCATTTAAATGATTCAGAAGCTCAGAGAGTTTTGGTAGGTTAGAAGGGAGCCAAACTCAAGCCGAAGTAGCGCGAGCCATTGGAGTGTCACAAAGTGTGATTTCCAGGATCTGGAACCGTTTTTTAGAGACTGGAAGTGCAAACCGAAGACCAGGGCAAGGTCATACACAGGCAACAACGCCCAGTGAAAATCGTTATTAAGTGTTAACGGATCGGAGACACCGAATTATGAACGGTACTCTTTTCCAACAACACCTTTACTCGGCGACTGACATTACGGTTTCAACTCAGACTATTCGAAACCGGCTCCATGGTGTAGATCTGTATGCTCGTCGACCGATGGTATGTGTTAAACTAACATCAAGGCATTGTTTCGACCGCAGGGAGTGGGCAACAGAGCATGTGAACTGGAGGAGAAATAAATGGAGTAATGTTCTTTTTCTGACGAGTCCCGTTTTTCTGTTCATCCTGATAATAGATGTATTTTCATCTGGAGGGCCAGTAGCAGTAGGAATAATCCTGCGTTTAAGCACAAAAGATTCAAATTTGGCGGTGGGGATTGTTGGTCTATAGTGGCATCTCTATTGACGGTCGCACAGATCTCTATATCATTCAAAATGGACCTTTGCCTAGATGCGATCCTCAGACTTATTGTAGTCCCTAAGCCTACAACAATCGAAGATGACTTCATTTTCATGGACGATAACTGCATGCCACATCGTGCTAACCTGGTGGAGGATTTCCTTTTCGATGAAGGAATCGTACATATTGAATGGCATTCGTGTTCTCCAGACATGAATCCAATAGTACACGTTTATGACGCTCTAGGAAGACGAATTGCTGGCCACCAACCACCCCCACAAACTCTCCAAGAACTGGAAAGTGCTCTTCTGGAAGATTGGGACAGAATACCCCTACTCGTGATTAACAGCTTCATTGACTCCATGCCTTAAAGGTGTTCAATATTGCTGAACGTCCGTGGAAACCATACCCAATACTGAAAATGATTTCCTTTTAAGGAAACACCTTTTCTTATTCATTTTCTCTTATATGTACAAATTGTGTTCCTTTTCTTTTTGTACACAAATGCGCAATAAAATGCATTTTGTTTCTGCCAAACATGTGTAATTTATTCTCATATAACTTACTACGTCTGACGACCCTGTATCAATCTGCTAAAAAGTTTCCCAGCCACAAGTTCCGCCGAAAACCAAAGTATCCTTTAATTGTTTTGAGCAGTGTATTTAAGTGAGTACCTCAGGTTGCCTTTAAATGTTTGATTAAAAACAAATCTTAATAAGAAGATTTCTCAGTTATTGCAGTATTCCTGATATTAAACATTGGCATGAGAGTAAGGCCATGAAAGGAAAATGCGTATGACTACCTCAAACCACAACCAAATTTGACAATTCATAACTAATTCCATATTGCAGCACTTCTGCGCAGAGACAACTGTTAAAAAAATTCCTTTCACTTGAATATATATCAACCATTCTCTAATAAAATTATTTGAAATTAATTTTATTATTAGATTTCTCAAATAATAAATCTATAGATGCTATAAATGCCTTTTTCTATTATTAGTTTATGCTTTATCAGTTGGATGACATGAAATTACGTTCAAAGTTTTGCTTTCAGATATTCAACAAGACACAGTTGACTGCAGACATGATTCCAATTTAACTTTAAGTTGGTCGTGCTGCTGTCGAAGTTGTGCAAATTTAAGGAGACCCCATCATTGCTAATACTGCATTTTGTATTGTATTAGTTGAATGCTTTGTTTCATCTAGTTATATATCGATGAAAAATGATATATATCGATTTCAAATCAACCTAAAACTATTCAAAGAAATCAATTATACAATTGGCAACTCAAACAGAATATCTTCAGACCATTTTGTTCACATGATATTACTGCAAGGAATCATGTCTCAATAAAACGTTTCTCATATATTCTCGGGAAGACACATTGAAAATCCGGTTCTATTCCGGTTACTGTTAAACATCGATGGGTGCACGTCCTCCCGTAAGCACTAAATTTTGAACTACTTTACATCAAGCTATATAGATGTCCACTTTATAGTGTCAAAATACAAAAAATTATTTAAAATTATGTTTAAAAATATTATATTAAATATGTCTTAATTTCCAGCCAAATTTTTCTTCGGTTTCAGTATCACACTATGATAAAAGAATATTTGATTTTCAAGTTCTATAATAATAATATGTGTTTGTTTCGGGAAATAAAATGCACAAAAGGTTAGTTTCATAAATATATTTGCAATTTTGCTGTCGTAAATGATATTTATTGATGGTAGGATTTGTTTTAAGAAATGTTTTCTTCATGATGTTTTTCTTCTTTTCAGCTCTGAAGGGAAAGAACATATCTTAACAGCGGAGAGTCACCATGCCATGATGACGTGGGCTCTTGCATTACAGGTCTTGCCATTTACTTAATCAACTTCCTAACTTATTTTATTTAGCAGTTGAATCCTTAACCCTTCTTTGCATAGTGGTGGAAATTTCCATCATAACCTATAATGCCCAAAAATTATATAAAAGAACAAGTTCACTTTAAGTTGATCGTGTTTGGATACCTTTTTAATGTCCATTACATAAAAAGAAACATAGCTGTCAAAAATAAACAAGTGTCATTATCAGTGAAACGAGCTTTAAGTTGTCTCATTCCGCTGTTTGTTGTAGTTGCAATAAACGTATGATTTCGTTTATAATTTTGTTTTATTATATTAGAGTTTCTATTGCTAAAAAATTGAAAATGAGTGGAAGAAAGGTTTGTAACACGTGTTTCTGTTATTTTCCTCTTTTATTTCTATTTAGTATAAGCTAATGATCTAACTTTGGATGATGATGGAAATTTTTAGCCTTTTGTTTTTTGCTAAATTTATACTATAAATATATAATAAGATTTTTTTTAACTATTTTTCCTTTAATTTTGAGCATGAATTATATCAACTTGATTTATTTCACCAATAAAGAAAAAATCATGCAAAGAAGGGTTAATTTAGCAATTGAACTCGTACGGTGAAAATGACACCCGAGTCAAAAACTAAAAATGTTAAATTGATTAAATGACTGTTAAGGACTCAATTTAGTAGTTACTATTTTACGTAAATTAAATTTTAATATGTTACGTAACTGATATATTTCCCTTAAAAAAATGTGTATGTGGTTTTCTACAAAAAATCTTTATCTTTGTGTAATTAATACTGTTACATTTACTTATTGACTATGTAATGCGATTAACATTTACGCATTCAGCTGGCCGATAGCTGAACGGTTAGTGTTCTTGACTCCTAGGCTGATGGTCCCGGGTGAGAATCCCGATTTAGGCGTGAATGTTTACTTTCTCTTTCTTTCTCTATGTTTCTTTGTCTTTGATGTTTGGATGATGTAGGAAGGTGGCCCGCCCTATAAATGGGTTTCGTGTTAGTGTGACATGAGTAATGCTACTCACCTCTGTGACTTGGTTTACACTGGTCAGCACCACCGGGTAATGAGAAGCGATTTCTGGCCTTGTTGAGGCGAAGGGTCTGCCACACAGTGCCTGTCATCAGGGAGAAAAACATTTATCTATTCATTTCTAATTGTTCACTTGACACAAATGTGAAATTGTATGAGACATTTAAATAAATCCCCATTATATAAACAATAACAATACAAATTCAAGATATATCAAACACATTAGTTGATGTATTTCTTAAATTTATTAGTTTTTCTTGCATTTTCCGGTGGTTATATGAGTTTCTCAATGATGTTATAACTTCATTTTTTTACAAAAGAAATAACAATGAATAGATTATTTTTAGTTATTTTATTTAACGTTTTGTGGCGTTGATTATATCGGTGTGAAACTTTTAGTTATAAAGTTCAGAAAATTAGTATAAATTGATATATTTAAGTAATCAATGAATATTTAAAAATTTATTATGTTTATTTTATCCCAACCATAATATACATTAAATAATTTTAGAGAAACTTACAAAATCCGTGACAGAGCAAATTTAAACAACAATTTTCGACACCTCAATTACAGTAAAATTTATTTTAATAATATTTCCTTATTTCGCCACCGTTTTAAATAATTTTTTGGCAGAATACGCATTAAGATTTTATAGTTATAAATAAATAATTTCTTTAAGAAATTAAATGAATTATTTTTATTCCCCTTCTATTTCTCCTTATTATATCTCTTATTATATAAATTATCTCCTTATTATATAAATTCGAATAAATGTAATTAGAAATAATTTCGTAAATTATTTAGTTTCTGTGCAAAAATTTTATTTTATGCAGTTCATTATATTGACATGGAATTATATGAGCATGTTATTTAAAAAAAATATCGTTCCGTTAAAAAAACATAAATCCCAAATATTGAATTTAAATAAAAATTTAATGTGTAATTTTTTATATATGCGTCACGTGTAAAATTCAAACTGGATTTAGTTCAAACGCAGAAAAATATAATTTAGGATTATTGTTAATGAGTAGAGTTCTGAACGTGTTTTTCCATTGAATGTAATCAATTCGTAAAAAATATCCCGATAGTTTGTAAAAAACTTGTTAAAATTAGTATAGCTTCGCCAATTTTATTTTTATTTTAAGCGTCAACGTTAATTATAGTTTTAATTACGTTCTCATTGATTTGGATTTTAAAAATTAAATTAACTATATTTGCACAGTTGGTTAGCAACCTGAAAGTAATTTTTTACAGAAGCAATGAATGTTCAGGAAAATTGTCGTATCAAACAATTTGTTACAAATGAATTAAACATTTTAAATTGAAACTGCCCTATTTTAGAGATTACACATAATTTATTTGTTTTTTTTTTTTTTTTTTTTTTTTATAAAACCGATCAATAAGTTTTCAGAAAATTTAAAATTCTCTTTTGAATACATTTAGTGTGGTATAATTTCATTTTCTACACTTAATTATTTTTATAAAGGCGTGAAAATTTTAATGCTATATTAATATTAGATGTGTGTACATTATATATATATATATATATATATATATAAATAAATATATAAATAATAAAAAAATTTATACAGGGTGATTCAGCTCGTCGGTGACAAACTTTGAGGATCGATAGAGCACGACGAACATTTTTGAATAGGGAATGTAGGGTCCCTGACGCGATGGTAAGGCGCTAGGCGCTTTTGAAAATTTTGGTGCCGGCATTCGAAGATAATTTAACACATGTTCACCAAAGTTTATACTCTAACTTAAATTTTGAACCCAAAAGTAGAACCCTGCAAAAAGCGTAAGACCCGGAATAAATAATCGAAGTACAGGGTGGTTGAAACTCGAAGGCTACTAAGAGATAAACAAACAGATTTCTTGACTTATGGCATGCATTTTCATGATTCTATTTGCTGGGGCTCTCTGAAACGCAGTTGAACGGTACTAAAAGAAAAACCGATAGGGGGCGCTTTGGGCAAAAAACTTAATTCGTTGACATTTCGGACGCTAACTGAGAATGGGACGCTACGATCAGTTAGTAATAATGAAAACACATTTTCTACCTCTGCTCAACACTTCTGAATGAATTTAGACCAAAAACATCAATGATACTGGAAATTTATTTACAAAAAATAACACTAAAGAATATGCTCGAAATTTCGACCTGGGGCCATGATGACCTTCGCACCTCCGTCGCATTGAGGAGTGTGTGTTTCCAACAATGCCAGGAGTATCTCTGATCTCCCCTTCAGCTGCCACAATGCGCGCCACAAGTTCTTCAGCACTGCTGACAGGTGTATGGTAGACCTGGGCCTTCAGGTAACCCCAAAGGAAGAAATCCAAGCAGGTGAGGTCTGGTGAGGCCAGTTAACTGGACCCCCACGCCCGATCCACCGCTGGCCATACCTTGCGTTTAGATGGAGACGCACGTCGTTCCTGTAATGGGCCGGAGCTCCATCGTGATGGAACCACATCTGGCGACGTGAACCTTCGGGTACGTGCACCTCCTCCTGAAGCTGTGGCAGCACTTGATCCAGGAAAATCAGATAATTTCCACCTGTCAACCATTCAGGTAACAAATAAGGGCCAATGAGACAATCCCCCAGAATGCCGGCCCACACATTTACTGAGAAACGCTCCATGGCTGCTCGGCTTCTGATTTCATGTAGATTTTCATCACACCACACATGACTATTGTGGGCGTTCCACATTCCTTCCTGCTGAAGGTGGACTCGTCCGTAAATAAAATGCCGTTTACAAAACGGGGATCCCTGGCTCTCATCGCCAAGTACCATCTTGAGAATTCCACTCGAGGGTCAAAATCCTGCTCTCCGAGCAACTGCACCCGCTGGATGTGGTAGGGGTGCAGATTCCGGGAACGTAAGATGAACCACGAAGTTGCTTGCGAAATGCCAACATGTCTGGTGATATCTCTCGTGCTAAGATCTGGATTGTCCTCAACCAGGTTAAGCACAGCCTCTTCGTTGTCGGGGGTGCGCACTGAGCGCTCCCGTTCAGGCCTGCCTCCGTCGAAAGATCCCGTCTCGGACAAATTCTTGTGTACTCGAGCGAAGAAGCCATGGCAGGGGATTTGTTGGGGTAACGTTCGGCGTACAACCGCTGAACGGCTCGTCCATTACAACCAGCAGCGCCATACGCCAAATGCATGTCAGCCAATTCAGAGTTTGTGTACCGTTCCATCCTACTACCGATCTGCAGACAAACAACCCGAATCTTAAGTAGGTACCGCAAGTCCAAAAGACGTGTCTGCGCATGCAACTACGTCATTTCGCGTTGTCGTCTACGCATTACGTATCTTTTGCATATCGATATGTTACGATATCTTTTGCATAAATCAGCAAAAAGCACCTTATGTAAATTTTATTGCGTGCATTGTGCATGATTAAAACCAGCTATGTTTGTTTAAAAAAATAAATAAAAAAAACTGCAAGTTTTAATAGCTTCTTATGATAAGTAAATTACTCTCTTGTTTTGTTAATAACTGATCGTAGCGCCCCGTTTCCAGTTAGCGTCCGAAACGTCAACGAATTATGTTTTTTGTCCAAAGTGCCCCCTATCGGTGTTTCTTTTTGTACCATTCAACTGAGTTTCAGAGAGCCCCAGCAAACAGGATCATGAAAATGCATGCCATAAGTCAAGAAATCTGTTTGTTTATCTCTTAGTAGCCTTCGAATTTCAACCACCCTGTACTTTGACAATTTATTCCGGCTATTACGCTTTTTGCAGGGTTCTACTTTTGGGTTCAAAATTTAAGTTAGAGTATAAACTTTGGCGAGCATGTGTTAAATTATCAAAATAACGAGCTTAAAGTTGTTCTCTAGCTCTCCAAAGTCTACAGCGCCCCCTATCAATGTTTTAAAAGATACGCTTATCAAATTGGTACTGAAGAAAGTCTAAGTAAACAGAGTCATTTCACCGCAAAAAGCAAGAAAATCTAACCATTTCTCTAGTTTTTATGACGTTTCGAATTTCGGCACCCAAATTTTCAAAAGCGCCTAGAGCCTTACCATCGCGTCAGGGACCCTACATTCCCTATTCAAAAATGTTCGTCTAGATGTGCTCTATCGATCCTCAAAGTTTGTCACCGACGAGCTGAATCACCCTGTATATACTTGTATATATATTTATATATTTGTAAATATATTTTTAATATATGTATAAAATTATATATACATAATATAAATTTTCATTTTCACATAAAAATTGTATAAGAACCAGAAAAATATCAATATAATTAGAAAATATTTATCAATATAATATTTTTATTATTAATATCATTTTTATGTTAATGAGATTTTGAAAATCAAACTAACAAAAATAATCTCAAAATTTAAATATTTAAGTTCAGTTGAAACTATACTGAAAAGTACCGTTCTTGTAACATTTTCGAATGTTAATTCCGTAAATTACTAGAATGAAACGCCGCCCATCATATCCAGTTGTCAGAGTGGGAGGTCCTGGGCTCGAAGAGAGATAGTGTTCAGGCATGGATGTACTTCCTCTTTCTCTCTTTCTTGTATTTGTTCTTTCCTTGTATGAATGGTTGCCTGCACTATAAACGGCTACCTATGGCATGTGTGTACATAGGAAGTCGGAATCCACACCAAATATGGTTCAGTTGGAAAAGTGGAGCAGTGCACCCCATATTGTGAGCCTGGATAAAAAAAAATAGAACTAGAAATGAAACAGAATACTATCTCTTAATACATTAATATTTGCGTTTATCACATTATATTATTTAGAATTCATGAAAACATCCTTTGGTAAATTATATTTTTTCTAGTATAAACTTTATAAGGAAGCATTTCATAATTAATTGCTGCTAAAAATTTTTAATTTAATCAATTTGCCTGTTTCTTAGTTTAATTTTCGAGAAGAAGTTCTTGGGATTGCGATCGACTTTGCATGGTAGAACAATTGCTGATTTCACGAGTTCGATACTGATGATCAACAATTTATGTTAGTTGATGATTGTAATGATGACTGTTCTTCTTCTTCTTCAGAGAGCTTGTCAGATATGTGGCACCTCTGCATTTTTGCATTTTGTAGCATGCTCCAAGCCCAATTTTTTCCTAGTTCCATTGTCTTGAGTCACCTACTTTGTTTATAAAGTCTGATAGGCACTCAATGGAGTTTAGGTGTAACTCTTTTGATATCTAGAGTAGTGAATCTTGTAAGGGCAAGAGCATCACACTCATATAGGATATGATGAGCCGATTCTACCCCTGCGGGGCATTTCCTACAAATTGGTTCCTGTTTAAAAAGCCCCATAGTATGAAGGTGTTTCCTGAAATGATAGTGTCCAGTAATGAAGCCTACAATTGCTTGAGTCTTCAATCTTGGGAGTCTAAGAATTTCAGATGCAATTTTCTCAGATGAATTGAAAATCATGCTTTTTGCATGTCTCTGTCCAGGAGAGTCACGCCAGACTTTGTTCATCTCCTGTTATGATGATTGTTACCAGCATTTTCTGATGCTCAACCTATTACCTATTTACTTGAAATCTCTTCTAAAACAGGTTGATGGTTCAAACTCTGGAGAAAACTCAGCTTTCTGCTCAGGAAATTGTTCAGGGCTTGTTTAGAAAATTCATACACTGGCCATCCAGACAAGCAATGATGGCAAGCAACAATTTGCAACAATTTTGTTGCAAATTTAATCTTATTTCCTATTGTTTTAATGGTAAATAATGATGAGTGATTCAAAAGATTTCATTGTGGGACATGCTGGCCTACATTTTGTACCAGATTATTTTCTCATGTATTTTCATTTTGTGATACGAAATCAAAGTTACTTGCCATAATTGGAGAAAAGCGGGAGAGACAGAAAAGACAGTATTCAATTGAAAGGGAAAAAATGATAGTCCTAAAATTACTTCTCATTCAAGGGGCTGGAACGAAGCACATGAGTAATTCTTCCGGAACCTCTTGAGAACTCAGGATTGTAACTTCTTTAAATGTGGGTAATCTAACACTGGGTTTCAGAATTTTTTCAAAGATCATTTTTCTAGATGCGATTTCAGTACTGAAACCTTTGTATTATACTTGATTATATTGAATTAAGTATTTTATAAGCTAATTGAGAAGCAGTTTACAATTGATGGTAAGACAATATGAGGCGCAGATACTTTCCTAAAGCATTTGATTTAAGAAATAGTTTAAACTATATATATATATATAGTATTCCTTCAATTTTCTCATAGCTTTTAGCTAAAAAAAATTAATTGTAAAATAGCTCTAGTTATATTTAGTCAATAATGAATCAACTAACATGAAAATAATTGAACATGAGTAATTGCTTGTTTAAAATTAAGTTAGAGTTTACTAATTTTTAACGAGTGGCTAAAATGACTTTAAATAAAATAAATGATGTTTTAGTAACGTCAAAATATTTTTTAAACAAATTTAAATGAACCTTCTTTCTGCATAAAAGCAATAAGAATAAATAAAAATAAGTTGTGCCCATTTAAATAAAAATAACTATCATATATTTTGGAACATTTTTTCTGTTCAAACATTTCAGTTTTAAATCTGCATGGAAGATACTTTCATGGGTAGTTGGTTGTTTATAATATTCAGGAAGAAAAAACCATAAACATTACTAATAAAAATCTGCTCTTAAACTGTAGCCCAACTGAAGTAGAAAAAAATACACAACGCCATCCTGTCCGCATCTAACAATCACTAACAACAAATGTAAATCATTCTTTCATTCTGAATAAAGTAAATGGATTTTCAAATTATAATCAGTTTGAAACTACTTAGGAAATGATTCGATTTGTATTCAATAAATAAATCAAACTGTCGAATAAACAGATGAAACATTTGATGTTGAAGTATAATTAAAACTAAAATCTATTTTTTCAAGCTCTGCGTTTTTTTAATCAAAGCGGCTTATAAATTAAACCATAATGAGCTTCCTTCAGCTTTTTTAAGAAACAATTTCAGTTCTTTTAAGACTTACTGGGTTTTTAAATCCTCCTTACTTACACTCACGCATCTTTTGAAAAAAAAAAAAAAAAGATTTGAAAAACGCTTAAGACGATCAAACACAGGTTTTATCTGAAACTCTCTTCTTGGGAATCTCCCAATTGCAAACACACGAGACTTAAGAGTTAAATAAAATTAGAAAATAAACTTCATACTCAGGGCTATCATTAAAGTGCAGTTTCTCTCTGTCACTTTTCCAAACTCATCTTCACTGGAGAAAAAAAAATGTGAGAGAAATGAGAAATATATATTTAATCCTTTTAGCACTTCCGTTAAATTCCCTGCGTCAAATGACACTTTCTGGAGAAAATTTTACCTTTCTGACAAAACTCACGACGATTACTTTTTCTCTACTTTCTGTTTGAAGAAAGAATTTTTTTTTATTATTTATTTATTTTTATTTATTTATTTATTTTTTTTTTTTTTTGAAAGATACATTCTCCTTAGAGATTCAACTTCCAGCTTACACAATTTCTTTAGAATTTAAAAAAAAAAAAACTATTTCGGGAGTTATATCTGAAATTGTCAGAAACTTTTTGTGATGAAATTTATAATCCAGTTATGTTCATGTATACAAAAAGTAAAAAAGAATTGAAAGCATTTTGAAATACCGCATTTTTATATGCGACAAAAATATTTAATTTATTTCCAAAATAATGTCAACTTAACTCATAAATGCATAAATAAATCAAGATGTTTCGTTTACAAGTACAAACAAAAAATTTCCTTATAAATAAATGTTGCAAAAAATTTGCTTTATATTAAAAACGTAAAATATATAAAATTAAAATATGTAAAATAAAATTAAAATACGTAAAATATATAAAATTATTGAATTGGATCATTTAACATTGCAACAATTTCTTCATGGCCTCTGAAAACATTTTATTCTTTTAATTTCTTGTCTAAATACAAAACCATAATTTTATAATATCTGTAATCATTTAAAAATAAATTTGATGAAGTATTAAAAGTGTATGATATTAATATACAGGAAATGAATATTTTTGTTGTGGAAAATGTATCATTGTGTAGTAAACAAACGAAAGATTTTTAAGTGATATAAGATAATAATATTATGACAACTATTAAATCTTTAAAAAATGTAAACAGTTTTGTTACTAATTTTGTAATTAAATATAAATCAGAAGAGATTCGAAAATAATATGGTTATCTTGTATATTACGTGTTACATAAACATATGCCGTTAATCTGCGCTTTAGGTCTCCTGGTCTGCCAACTTGGCTATAAATGCACCAAGCGTGGTAAACCGGACGTTTTTATACCCAATGAGCTCTTTATGGCAACCTCCATAGGACATTATTTGCGTTTTTTCGCGCATGCTTATTAATTGGTTTTTTTCTTTTAGCATTTTCATTGGTCGTTAATTAGTTTCAGTTTGAAAAATCGGTCATTTTCATTGGTTGCTGATTAGTTAAAAATCGTATTCCATTATCGCCATGGCAACAGCGTTTTTGAAAACCCGCCAAGTACGGGACCCACAGCACACTTTCGCCAAGTTGGCAGAGTAGGGGACCTAAAGTGCATTTTCACAACATATGCAACAATATTTACATCGAAGAGAGGAAATCTTAGACATTAAACAATACAGATATTGTTTTTAACAACAATAATGTATATTTGTTAAAAAAAAAAAATTCCAGTGTCAATGGCTTAGTGGTTAAAATCATTATTAAATTAATATGTATAATAAAATAGTTAAAATATTTAACATTTTTCATTAAAGCAAAAAAATAAACAAATTTTAAAGCATTTCAGAGAAAATTAATTTTTTTATCTTACAAATGTGAAAATATAGTTCCTATATATTTTGATACTAGAATGAATTGTTATTTTTGTATTATAGGAAATATAGTTATTGTGTGGAGGTGGTAGAAATACCACAGAAGAGTCTAAAAATATTTGTCTCTGTTTCTTATTACATAGGACTTAAGGCCCTTAATATTAGAATAACGGAAGAAATACATTCTTAATATAAAATATTATTCAAGATTTCTCGTTTAAATATTTCTATAAAATAAATCTTATTATTAGTTCAACTTTCACAATGTTAAGGTATATGCAATACCTTGAAAATTTTGCATGTTTTATCAATGCTAAGGTTTATTTTAATACTTGCAATAAAACCAAACAAAATAAAATAACAAATGATGTTTGAAAAATTTAAAAAATGGAATGAAGTATTTATATAACATATTTCATATTAAGCTGAATAAAATTTAATTATTTTATACTAGAATGTATAACAATTTTTCTAGGTTAATAGAGTTGCTTATACTACAATATATAAGGTGTCATTCTTTACTTTACCATTGAAGTTTCAATGTGATGTCTAATCAACAAAATTTTAATTTGAATTCATACAATTTAAAGGTAAACATCAATGAGATAATTATATCAAGTTCTCGCACAGCACTCTAAAGGTTGGGGAAAAAGTATTTATCGTTATTTTTTCGGCAGACGTCTGTAGTGATCGATATCTCGTCAGGTATATATCAAACAATTTCAGATTTATGCTCGTTGGAATGGTGACATTTGACACTAAAATATCCTCTTGTAGTTTTTTGTTTGATTCATTCAGTTACGAGTACAAGGTTTTAAAAATGGAAGACAACAAACAGAAAATTCGATACATTTTCTTTTTTCTCTTGTAACGACGGAAAAGATAGCCAGGTGGCTAAAATTGTGAAAGTTGTTTATCGTCCTATATAAGACTGTAACAACCAGTTACGTACAATTTTTGTTTCGTCGATTCCGTTCGGGTATTTTTGATGCTAGAGATGCACCTCGCATGTGGATACAGCATCGTCGAAAATGTCTATAAAATATCAAAAATGATCGAAGTTAACCGCATGTCAGCAGTCGTAACGCGCAAGACCTAAAAATCTTCATGAAAGGTGTTTTAAACCTTTTTACAAAGCGAATCCAAAAGAAGTTACATAAAGTTCACGTAAAAATGATGGATTTCTTTTCCCCCAAACTAATATCAGTCTATTGTAGCCTAAACTTTATCTTCAACAATATTAAATCGATACACAGGCTTTTAAATATACATATTTGTTAATTACTTATTTTTTGCATCAAATTATTAACATGAAATGTTTTCTTAGAAAAAACTGTTGGCTGAAAATTTCATTCATTTTGAATTCGAAGATAATTTTCAATGACATTCATAGACAGATGTTATTATCAATGACTGCTTAAAGTGCTGTTTAATTTTCCGATATATTTCTCCAGTATTTCATTCATTATTCTACATATATTTTTTAAATATTATTTAAAATATTAAAACCAACACCCAAAACAAGTATGTTGTTTGAACAAATCATAATTGATGCTATTACACGAGAGGAAACTTATTTTCATTTGAAACTTTTTTTGTGCATTTTCTAAGTTTTCCGTTACTGCTCCACATACTTCATTTACTACTCTTCAAGAATTTTTTATTTTTCCTAAAAACTTTATCCTACATTTAAAGAAGGCTTATTGTTTGATTTAGTACTTCATCTGAATTTTGAAAAAAGCTAATTCCCGTGAAAACAAAACTTTCAACTTCAATAATTTTTTCAAGGACAGAATATATTACCCATAATTTTTTTCATGTGTTTCATAATTTAATTTTCTTCCGCTATCCAAAGTAATTCAGAATTCCCGAAAATTATTTAACTCTGCATCTAGTCCAAAAAATTTACTTTATGGAGACAGATACAGTATTATATTGCATTTAAGTCCCGTATTGCATTAAGTCACCATAGTTGCCTCTTCATGCGGTAGAAAACAAACTTTCATCATTATATATATATATATATATATATATATATATATATATATATATATATATGGGGGGTAGTTTAATAACTAAATAATGGAACTAATTGGCATTTTAAGTATAGTGTATTAAACAATTAAAGATATTTACCGACGCCCAGCCTGTCCAGTGGTTAGCGTACCTATCTCCAGATGAGTGGGACCTGGGTTCGAATCCTGGCTCGGGCATGGATGTACTTTCTCTCTCTCTCTTTCTTGTATTTGTCCTTTTTTGTGTGTGAATGGTTGCCTACCCTATAAACGGGTACTTATGGCATGTGTGTAGTGAGGAAGTCGGACTCCACACCAAATATGGTTCAGTTGGAAAAGTGGAGCAGCGCACCCCATATTGCCAGCCTGACTGGCACACGACAACAACAACAAAGATATTTACAGATAATTACAATTACAACAAAGGGATACGATGAAAATATTATTGCAACCACCAAAGTTCTAATACGTCTTAACTGGACCATCTTTCGTCTTCATCTACTCTTTTGTAACACTTGACATCAGGATCGCTGTGGAAGCATCAAGTTTTAAGATGATGTCATGAAGTGGAGTAGCGTCATCTGGGATTCCATATCTCACATATACGTATATATATATATATATATATATATATATATATATATATATATATA
>JAPDSC010041154.1:0-10320 GCA_026290005.1 Latrodectus geometricus
GTATAATGGTATCTGCCAATTTTAAGGGAAAGCTTAATAAAAATAGTTAGAAATAATTCAAAATATTTATTATGTATCACAATATGTCATATTATTTATTTTCCTTTTATTCAACATCAAATTCCATAGCAAACCAATTTCTTGGATTAGTTTTTCATCTACATCTTTGTTATAAAAATTTACCAAGTTTTAGGAATATTTTTCTAATGAATGTTTATATATATATATATATATCATTGATTAATCTGAAATTAGAAGTAGTGTTTTATATACTTTAAATCTGCCTTCTATTATATAGTTACAATATCAATAGAAGTATGTAAAAAAATAAAATCTAAGTTCCTGAATTGCGTTTTCTATAATCTCTCTTCTGTTTTAGAATATTTTCTTTCCCTGTTTTGAATTTGTTTCTCAGGAAAATTTGAAAATTCAAATTATGTGCTAACACTTTTACTTTATCTAAAAATGTGTCAAATAGTTCTCTAAATTTTCAATTTTAGCTTTATTGATTTATAATTAAAAGCTGAATGATTGCTTTTGCTTGAACTAACTTACTATTTGCATCAATTTTAAAAAAAAATTTCAAACTTAAAATAAATGGCTTAATTTATATTGAGTACAGTAGACTTGTCTTGAGATATTGCTGCATTAGCATTACTTAAATCAATAAATTCTTCTAAAGCATTACAAGTTATTGCAAACTATGGATATATTGTTTTGACCAAATTTATTTTGTCTGTATTATTTGCCATGATGGCTCAAGTGTAATGTTTCAATATTTTTGTAGAATTTCTTAATTTTCTTGTAATTGAAGAAAGTAAGGAATAAATTTTGCAATATTCCAAAACATTTTTAAAATAAATAATACTACTGAAATGGTTTCAGAAATTTATAAATTAACAGATTGATAATTATGCTTTTGAGCAATTATTCTTGATTATACACCTTTATATTTCCTTTTCATGTTTACTCCTGGTCTCAACAATTCATAAGATTTAAATAAACTCTAATCTTTGCTAGAGTATTTTTTAATTCTTCTCCAGTCATACCAGTTACTTCAATAAGCCCTATAAATGATGCATTTATAATTAATCTTTTCTAAAAAAAATTACATCCTTAATAATGACTGATTTTTTTTCCTTATAGGAACTCTCAAAACTACAATCTATTTGGTAATTACTAAATATTAGCACTTAATAAAGACATCATATGTATTTGTTTCATTTTTAAACTAGAGTTTATTGTATTTAGATTTTTTCCAAAAATCTCCAGTTAAGTTGAGGATTCTCAAGTTTTCCAAATAAATTTACATAAATTAAATGCTTTCATTATCAAGAATTTGTTTGAAGACTATCAAAATTCAGAGATCTAAAATATTAATGTTGTAATGAAATGTATATTGACATTGATAGGAATATTGTCAAGTTTCAATGTGCAAGATTATATTTTAGTTCTTGATTAGATTTGATGTTCCTTGATTATGCAGCCCACACACGTAGTCCATAGAATCTTTTCTCTTCCTAGTTGATAGTAATTTTAGAATAATGTTGTTCTGAATTGAGATCATATGTCTATTATTTAATTTCTATTAAATCAATTTAAATTTCTTGAATGTGATATTTGATTTAGATGATAGGAGATATATAGCAAAAAGGATGTATAATACATCACATATTTAGCTAGAATTTTCTGTATATAAAGAAAATTTTAATTATTATTGATAAAATACTAACCATTAAAACTTAGTGAGTTATTTTTATTCATAAAAATTTTAACTCTGGAAAGTTATTGAAATTTATTGATATAGTTTAGCCACGCACACGCGTTACTAAGACAGTGTAGAGATTAATTTATACTATGTATTCAAATTTTTACTTTTATAATTAAGTTATCAACAGTTTATGGTATTCTTTTGTCTAATATTTAAAGTACAAATTAAATATTGATAGCAAAATAATCCTCTAACAAGGAAAAATATTCATTAGAAACATTTTTATTTGTTTCAATTTTAAAAAAAATTTTCATAAAACTTTTTTGAAAGTTTAAAAACTACTAATTTAATGTTTTAAATTTTTGACATGCTTTATTGCTGGATTAAATAACAATATTGAATAAATCCAAGTTAAAGCTTTGTAGGAATTAAAAATCAATGTTAATATAAAATATTTTTAGGTGTGTTTATTCAATGCAGTTTGATAGAGAAACTAATTTAAATTTAGATAATTATCAAGTTTTTGATAAATCTGTTTAATGTTTCCTGAAAAGGTAGTATTCCTTACCAGAATATTGCTTCATTTATATATATATAAAAATAATAATAATCTATTATAATGAAATATTCTTTGTTCATTTGGGAAAGTATACCTTCTCTTTTTTTGTCAATTTGAGGATAAGAAAAATCTTCTGACACTATAAATTAAATGTTTTCCTAACATCATTATGCTGGAAGCGAAAAAAATTTATATATATATATTAAATTATTGTGTACATTTGAAAAGTTAAAGTTTAATTTTCCTGAAAAAATAAATAAATAAAAATGTTTATAGAACAGCTCACTGTAAGTTTATATTAATCAATAGTGTTTTGAAAAATCATAATCTGGAGATATTTTAAGAATACTCATCAGAATAATGCATGAATATGATTAAAAAATAAAAGCTGATGAGTTCCTAATGAAATAGTTTTTCTGTGCATAAAAAGTATGAAAACACTCTTGTTATTAGTACCTGAAAGTAACTTTAAATCATTGCAATATTATTAATGAAAGGATTAAAAGAGAAAATTTATTATGTATCCTTATATTAAAGTTAAGTATATAAGTATGTATATTATTCCAAAACTTAGTTTAAAAAATTTGGTGTACTTTTAAAAAAATAATAATTTACAGTTTATTGTATTTATAAGCCATTTTCATATGATCTTTCATGCATATTTTTGCAACTCTACATTTTTTTGTGCATGCATAGCTATGTTTTATATAAAATTATTTTTATTATAGGTCCCTTTTTGCAAAATTTTGTTATTACATCTTCCAGACCACCTTCAAAGTAAGTTTTTTCTTTTTTCAAATAGTTCTCTAATTATAGTATTTTAAAGTGCATATTTTTATACTGGATACATTTGTAAAACTTATAGGAAACCTCAAAAGACATTTTTTTTTTGTTTAAAATTCTGTAAATTTATATAGTAATAAAAGTTCTACGCATTTCTCTTATTCTCAATGGCATGGCAGCCCAAGGGGGGCAAGGCTTATAGTGCCCATATCTATTTTCATGACTAAGGGCTTGTTTGTATGGTCAACCTAATGCAAAACCTGCACCCGAGCATGATTGGTACAATTTTTATAGACTCTGAAGATTTGAAAATTTGAGTCAACCTTGCTCAGCCTTAGGATAGAACCTTATAACTGTGTCTTGAGAGTGATAAGTGCTACCACTATGCCACTTCTATTAACTATTTACATATTTTAAATATATTAAAATATGTAAATAGTTAATAGCAGTTAAGAATTATAATTTAACTTTATTTCTAAAAATGTTAAAAATCACTGGTTTAGAATTTCAATTGCACAATATTTTCATAATTTTTGTAGAGTCCACCATTTTATAGGCATCATTCTTTTTTTTACTTCGTTGAAGTTTTGTTTTTTGGGTAGGCAGAAAAAATACAATTGACTTTAGCTTATGTTGTAATTTAAAGCTGCATTACTAATCAACGATAAATTATATTCTATTATTTAATTTTCTGTTTTAAAATAATTGAAAAGTATAATTTTTCTATTCAAATGTCTTCCATAGATTTTTTAAAATACCCAACTATCAAACTTATAATTATCAATTTTTAATAAAAGCTGTATAAATTCTAAGTTTTAATTTATTAATAATTGTATATATTATTATATAATTTTAATATTCTAATTTTCCTTCAATTTGTTATCTATCATTAGTATTTAATTTTTTTTCAGTACAATGGAAAATACAATGTACAATATGCTTAGTCCAACATTATTCTTTGTTACTTTCATATCTGGAGTGATTATCTTCTGTAATTGGAATATTTACATATTAATGTTTAACATGTGTGCAGTTGAAGTGAGTAACAATATATTGTATTAATTGTTAATTTTAAATTCACACAAAAAAATTAGGTCAGTTTATTTTATTACCTTATATCATACTTTTTGAAATAATTTTATTTGCTTTATAGTAGTTAATTGTTATCACAGAAAATTTTCAATAGTTGGAAAAGTATACATTCTAATTGAATATAATTTAAATATTTTTCTTGCATGCTTTGAGAAGTTAACTAAGTTTTCTAAAATACAATTTAATATGTTTGCTTGATATTTTTTTTACAGAGATATATATTTAAAACTGAAATGCCTACTAAGAATGAAGACAACAAATGTTTATCTGTCGCTTTGCAAGCTTCTCATTCTGATATATTAAAAGTAATATTTGGGAAAATTTTATTTTTATATTACTAATAATTATGACTTTATTTACATCATATTATTACTTAATTCTTTAATTTTAGTATTTAGCTGTGTTGGACTTAAGATTGTTATCTCAACATGATCTGAAAAGAAGGTTGCAAATATTTGCTATTAGCCATCCAGGTGAGGATTTTTAAATCATATTTTAAAGTATGAAATTGTACATGAAAATTAGATTATTCCAAGTTATCTAATTTTAAGCTAAGTTTGATTGTGATTTCCATGAAAAATATTTTTGCTTTCTTGCTAATTTTCTGTATTTGTTATTTGAATAAAAATCATTATTTAATATAAAATGCTCTTACAATTAATAACTAATTTTCATGGTATGTGATTGTAAAGGAAGAGTAACCTTATAATTTTAATTACAATTGATTACTAAACATCATTTATATGAAAATAATAAGAAAATATGGCATAGTTTGAAGTGTGTAAAACAAAAAATTCTTAATGGTAATTTAAAAAATTTAAAACAAGATTTAACATGGCAATATTGTATAGAGACATATAATAAAACAATCCCATGATCATTCCCATACTCACCCTTCAGTTTGAAACCGAATTGGCAGCTAAATGATAAGCACTTTATCCTTAGGTTCAATATTCATGGTTTTGAATTCCATTTTAAACTTGGGTGTTTGTTGTGGTTCAGAATCCACTTTACTCTGGGTCCTGATCTAACTATCCCTCTTGTGCTAAAAGATCATTAAACAAAAAACAAGCCAAATCCTCAGTTTTAAGATTCGTATTTCAATTTACAAAAATACCTTCCACTTTTAAGAATATTATTTATTTAAATTTAATTTTAACAGAAATCTTCATTTTATCAAAAACGTATAATTATGTGTTTCTAATTCTTAGTGAAAAAGCAATAATGAATAAAATACATTCCTGATGATAAATATTTAACTTATTATCAGTGTCATTATTTCACTTTCATCTGTAGTGAATTGAAATATTGAAACTATAACTTAGCAATGTTTCATACTTGTCTTATTTTTGTTCTAAACAAAAATTTATTTTATTTTGTATCAATGAATTGTTTATATTTAAAATTACTTAATTGCAAAAAATTTAAATTATTCATTATAATTAATTAATTTATTATAATTTATAAAAATAATAAAAATTCTCACACACAATTCAGAACTTTTTCCTTGAATTGTGAAGTATAAAATTTAAATTTAACTCTGATGCAATATCTGTTATTAAATATATTACCTTAAATTAAGATTTTTTCACCTCAATTTTTGTAAATTTAGATAAAATATTTCTTTCATGAATATTTAACGCTTTAAAAACTTTTCTATACATGCTATTGGTTACTATTTTTTTTGTATATAGTCTGTTTTGTGAAAACATGTCTAAAACTACAAGCTTTATTTTGGTGCAGATAATAAGAACCTTTTTCTTTTTATATTTAAATTATATTATTCATCATATTAGAATATATAATTTTTATTATGTCTTTTCTTTTATTTCATTTTTCTTGTACATATATTTTACTAGTTAAAAAATAGTTTGTTATAAAAACAAGCATTGTCATTGGCTTATTTCATTGATCATGATAGATATAGAAGGCTTACATGTGTTTGATTACTAAATCTAAGAAAAATGTGTACTTATAAATATTATCATAATAGCATACTTATAAATAAGGTATTTAGTGTGAATTGCCAATTTTTTATTTGCATCAAAAAGTTTTTGCAGAATCTAAATCACAGTTTTCAATAGGACTCTTAACCTTTTCTTCACAATAATTAGGATACTACTTGGTGCTTAGTTTAAGAAATGTTAATCACTCTTTAAAAACTAGTTCGCATTTTTTAATTGTGTTGACAGTAATTCAAAATTATAAAGAGAGAATTCTGAAATGTCACTTTTTAAACATTTTTAATTTCCATGCCTTCTCATATTAAAATACATATCTGTTTTAGTAAAATTGTGTTCCAATAGATTTGTATTTTTAATTTTTCCAGGTGGGCATCCTTATCAATGGAAGTCAATCTCAGATGTTTGCATAACTTCATTGAAAGATCTGTCAGAAAAATTACATGCATATGCTGTAGCCATAGCTGCAAGAGAAGTTAAATTTGAAACCCAAACATGTATGGGATTTTTCTGTTTAATCATATTTTTAAAAAAATATTTTATTTTGCTTAGTTGCTCTACTTGTAACAAAATTATTTATACTTAACAGATATTTTTATTGTATACTTTCTAATATTTTTATTTATATATGATTACACTTTAATAATATATGTAAAATCAAACTCATTATCTTACAATTAAGTAATGAAACATTAATATCTATACAAACCTTCAAGCATTTTTATTATTCCATCATTGCTTTATAAACAAAATTTTTCCAATTTTCTTAAGAATGGCAGATTTTTTGAATTACGAAAAACATTTGTTTCCAGTTGAAAAATAATTCATAATCATAGTAAAGAGAATTTTAAAATACTTAAATAAAGATTTCGATATTTAGTTCTGAGTTTGAAATTCTCAAGAATGACTTCATATTTAATTTTGGATTAATGTAATCAATTATTTTGCTTTCTGTAAACATAATTTTTTTTATAAAACCCCTCAAAGTTTAAGAAAATTGAGCACACACACACACACATTGAGTTAAAAAAAGAATTGAGCACATTTTCTTTCATTTGTAAATTTCCTCCTTCAAATTATATATATATTTCTGATCAATAAGATTTAGGTTTTGCTATAAATGATTCTTTAAATCTTACAAATAGTTCTTGGAATTATTGGTCCATCGACAAAAATATTTTATAATCCTTTATAAGAGAACTTTCAAGTATTTTATAATATGTTATCTCTAAAATATCCAATGCTGATAACCTAATAAATCTACACAAAAACTGAAAACTGTTTATAAAAACCAGCATTTTTCTTTTTTTAGAATATTTGGTTTGGTTAATGATAATGATCTGCTTTGAATTTTGATTGTTTTAGTTAACCCTACTTTCTTTGACTAGATAACTTAATCTGTTTTAAGAATTAAATGTTTTCAAAGCCCATTTTTGCAGCATGTAATTCTTAATCATTAATAAACACTAGAATAATCTTAAGTAAATTTTTTCTATAAATGGAAATATATATATATAGAACAATCGTAATAAAATACAATTCGTAGTTTTTAAAACTTATAATATTTATATAAATTTATGTAAATTTTTATATTTTTATTATTGTATAATTTAAAAAAAGAGTTAATTATGTTTTTAGTAAGAGTAAATACTTCTTAATGCATCTTTTTGAACAACAATCTTCATTAAATTTTTCCTTGGAGTCTCTCTTCCTTTTTTAAATACAACCATGTATAGTTTAATAATGCCATTAAAAACATATCTTAAAAATTTGCTTCTACTTTTATTTCACATTGTTTATTTATCCATTTTATTCAGATTAAAAGCTAAAAAAATAATAAAATTCTGTTCTATTAAGCAAGTAAAAATATAACTGTCACTAAATATTCAATATAGATTATATTAATGACTACTTTGTCTTATCTCTGAAAAAAGTATTTCATTTAAAAAAAAGTAATGTCTTTATCACAAACTTGTATTGAGTATAACAAAAATAATATTTATTGAATTTATATTGAGTTTTGCTAATTAAATAATATTGTGATATAAAAACCATAAAATATTTTTAGTAATTTACTGTCATATTTTAAAACTGTAGTTGCATCAAATATAACTCTAGGCATGAAACCTAAGGATCAATTAATACCAAAAAGTGCTTCTGAAAAAGTAAGTCTTTAAACATATATTAATGAAATAACAATAACATACTTAATTTGTATCTTTAAATTATATTTTCTTATAGGCTCTTCAGTATTTTCGCAAATGGCCTACTGTTTGTTACTTTTTTGATGAGCTTCCTAATTCTAAGATACGACAAATATTTTCTTCTTCTCAACCATTAACATGGATGGCAGAAGGTTAGTAATACAGTTATGAAATAATTGAAATATACTAGAAGCCTTTAGAAAAAATTTGGTTAAAAAAATTTTTCTTTCTCAATAGCTTTTGGATTTTTACTTTCTGCCGCCTATGTTGAAGATAAATATGGAGTAGTGCAACAAATGTTACCTGAAATAGTCTGTCTTTTGTTAGATTTAAAAATGGTAATTACATTTTAAATTTCATGTAAAAAATAAAATTATCTTAATTGCTACATAAATTGTAAATTTCTATTTATTTTATTAATTAACTATATTCATATTCATTTATTTTGAAATATTTCCTTTAGTTTATGCTCTGTCACATTCATTTTGATAATTTTATTTAAATTTTAAAAATTCATTTAAATTTCTAATATAAGTACATCATATGTATATGAGACTATGCTTAAATTATATATTTTACAACATATTTTATTAAATCAATCATTTTTAAAATGATAATCTATAGACAATCCAGGTGAATATCCTTTGTATTTAGTAATGTCAGTTAGTGCATATAAAATAATTCATGGTTGTGATATCCTTTTAGTGATGTCTCTGATAGTAGAAAATTCTGTGTCTATCTCTTGGCTCCTGTTTATAAATTATAAAAATTTAAACCTCAGCTATATTAAAGACTCATTGAATTCTAGAGTAGACAATTGTAAGACTCATGAGAGAGTTGGTGACCCAAACAAATGGTACTAAGAATTCTTTAGATTTAGAAGCATTTGTTGCAAAATATTATTATGAGGCAAAACAGCCCAACTCCTATTAATAATCTTACTGCTAAGACAGAACTTCAAATAAATTCATTACTTTTGAAATTTAGGCAGAAGAAAAGTTACCCATTGACCCAGTCGGAATTAAAACTCATGTGAGAGATCCACAAGATCGTTATGAACACATACATCAACGACTAGCTCTTAAAACAGCTGTCAATGGCTCTTTATGTAGAATTGCTGCAGCTTTTAAAGATGATATCAAGTAAGAATATATATTTTTTACTTCAATTTTCTTAATAATTTTAAAATTATTCTTTTAAATTAAGGTGTTGTCTTCTGTTGATAATGAAACTAAAATAACTATTTTAAATGCTGCAATTAGAAAGGTATATTTATTCTTTAATGTCATGAAATTAAAAATCTGTTTGAGTCTGTATATCACTTTCATGTGTATACTACTAGTTCCAGAAACCTTGGGACATGTATAATCTATTTTTTTTAAACAAATATAACTCTACTTTAAAACTAGGATAACATTTACTGGCAAAAATCTACTTTATGAATGCTTAACAATCCTTAGCCAAATTCTTTAGTAATTAATAATATTAGAAGTGTTGATAAATAAACAATCGTCTCTTCGTTATTTTTAACAAGTTCCAATAATTTTTTGACTAAAATTTGCTAAAGTTGAAATCAGAAAGTTGCTTAGTATATTTTGTTTAATACTCTTATAAGCAATTTTGTGTGTGTGTGTGGGGAGGGGGAGAGTAAAAATAAGCTAAAGTAAAAGATGCTGCTGGAGTGGTTAAAGATATAATTTTTCATATAATGTGCAATCTCATAAATATATATTTAATGAATCATATTTGTTGAACTAAATAGTTGAGTGTAAAATTCTAATTCTCTGTTTTAAGTTTGTACAATATAATCAAAAATAATATCTAAGAGAGCTTTAAAATTATCCACTCCTCATTATAGAAAAGATTAGTCTTTCTGCATTTAATCTTTGAAATACATTTTTTCTTATAGTAATTAAGTTTCTAATAAAGCTACTTGCAAAATTCTATTATTACATGCAGGAGCTTTTATATATATATATATATATATATATATATATATATATATATATA
>JAPDSC010041154.1:10420-40647 GCA_026290005.1 Latrodectus geometricus
AATGTTAGAAAACTGCTTAAAATAATTTAAATGAAGCTTTAATTTTGATTTTCATAGTTAACTTCTAACATTAATTTTGACAAGAACTTATTTCATTTCTGCTTAAGATACATAAAAATCAATAGCATTTGTGAGATTTTTTATTTTAACATTTGTTGATAGACTTAAAGAATGCATATTTTGAAAGTATCCCTTTTTTTTAGAACAAAGTCACCTAAAATAAATTTCAGTTCTTAATTGTTTTACAACATTAATATATGTCATTAATTAAAATATATGAAATGATGCAAATAATACATTCAAGTGTATAACCGGGAACTTTGAAAAAATAATAAACATTTACAGCACATCTTGACATCAAAATATATTATTTATTATGTTAATTAAATCTTTCACTTTCTTATTGTAAAAATACTGATATTAATCCTCTTGATAAAGTATTTTATGAAATAAAATATCGAATCTCAAATAACTAAAACTAATGAGGTAAAAAAGTTATCTGCATATTGAAATTTTTAATAATAAAATTCTATTAAAAACACAACGAGAATTTTAAGTACAAAATAAAGTGGATATAAAAGGGTAAACCATTTTAAACAAATATGAAATAAAAAAAAATTCTAATTTTATTCAAAAAAAATTCTAATATTTATAAAAATTCTAAGCAAAATTACACTGAATTCCTTGGTTAAAAGATTGGTTTGTTTTTCGCTAAACAATAATTTTTTTACACATGATGGCTAATTAGAATGACAAACATTTGAAATTCAAGTGGATTCCTAACTACTACAAACATCCACGCACAAGTAGGTACTTTAAACCATAAACTGTTGAAAAGTGCTAACCATTCAGTTAACAGCATGGCATTTGTTAAAAAAAACTGCCTTTGAGTTTAAAATGTTAAAACTTTTTTAATTAAGAGTTTTTTATAATTTCAGTAATGTCTTGAAAATTATTTTGTTAGTAAATCCTGACTATTACAAATAGTATGCATAGTAAAAGCCAATAAAAAATATCTCTGAACCAATAATAATTTAGTAATATTTATTTTCGTAATTTCCCAATTTCTTAATATAATCACAAATATTATATTGATAATTATAACAAATGTGCTAATGTACTTAAAGCAACATTTTTTTTTCTTAATTTATTTTTATAGGGGAATTTACTTACCTGATGAATACAACAGATATTTTCAACGTTTTATTTCGCAGAAAAATGTTTGATGCTGTGAAGAAAACAAGCTTCATCAAAATTTCACAATATAAATTATGATAAGATAAAAATAACAAATGTTATTCCCTTTTTGTGTCACATTGCACATAATTTTTCTTTGCAATAATTAAAAAATATATGTTTCTGACCTTGTACATAACGAAAAAATTTTTTATTTATGATGAATAAAATTTTATAAAAATATTATATTTGTTTTTAATTCTACTAAAATAATTGATTCAATTTTAAACAAGAATTTTTCTCGAATGTGATGAAGCATTTACACACAAGTTAGTTTTGTATAGTAGAAAAATGTAACATATTTTCATGTATATAATGCGCAGATTATGTGGTAAAATTTAGTTTCGAATTTCATTGTGCGTATTATATGCCCCACAAGTATCTGATAAAAAAAAAACATTCTTTATCAAAAAAACTTAAAAGAAAGTTTTAAAAGAAATGCCATTTTGTTTTGCAAAATAAATGACAGGTGACGCCACGGCATGGCTGACTTATTTCAGTATAATCGAATTTTTGTCCAATCAAAATCAGTCATGATCAAGAACGAATTCAGTTCTCGGAAAGATATTACAGATATTTCGTCTTGACGTGAGCCATTTCGTTTTGAAAATATTCAGTGACAAACGTGTTCAATGTAAAATGAAAAAAACAGCAAGTGTAGTACAAAAAAAAAAAAAAATGTATTGAATGCGCAGCTTGAAAATAATCCAGATCTTTAATCATTAATAAAACAAATATATTTTATATTTAAAATATATTTAATTTCTCGTTGTAAAAAATTACTGGAAGCTAAAAATCGATAAGTTTTAGAATCTTTTCAGAATTATTGCTTTTGATCTATCACGTGCTCGAAACAGAACAGTTCTGCAAAAATTTGATTAAAGAGATACTTTCCTACAAGTATTCAAACTGATCAAAAAGCTTTGTTAATACTAACTGTAGAATATTTAGTAAGATTCTTAATTGAATTTGTGAGATCTATTCACCATCCACAAAGCAATCTTTGAAAACAATCCTTAAAGTTGAGTGTATTGAAGCTGCTTCAGAATAGGAAAGTTACCTAGCAATTGCTCTGTTCGTCTTATGAGCAGTTACACGTGAAAGTACGGTTTTCATTCCAATAGAACTCGAACATAGTAAGAACCTGCGAACATTGGTTAATTTATGAAAAAATGGCTAGAACCTATGGAAGAAAACAATATATTCTAGAATTTCTTTCGATTAATCAATCGCGTGAAAAGATTTCGGGAAATAGCTGTTGAGAATATGAAAGAAAATCAATTTAATAGAAAGGTATGGGTTCTAGTCTCTAATCGCCAGAACAAGCCTGCTGTTCATTGGAAAAGACCTTTGAAAATTGAGAGAAAAATATCAGATATTAATTTAAGTCATCAGTTTTGAAGAACAAATTGGATAGAATCTTTTGTATCATTTAAATCCCATTACATGAATGCAGAAAAAATTATGATTGCAGGAGTCAAAGGATGTATGGAAATATACTGAATAACTTCAGATTCAAACATTTAATTTTTCAGAAGTTGTAGAAGCAAGTGTGAATTAGAAAAAAAAGTTTGTCACGAAAACAAATTAAGGATTTAAAAGGAATATTATGAAAATTTTAGGATTGTTTCTTTTGCAGACTACTTGGTGAAACTTAGTAATGATATTGAGCTGATAAAAATAAAACCATGAGCTTTCTCCTCGCCACTGAAATTTTGAAAAAAAAAAATTCAGAAAATGCTTGATATCAAAATTATAGAATCTGGTGAATGGGACTATACTTCACCTATGATTTTAATAGAATTATATGTAAATAAAAGAATGTTCTCTTGCTTAGATTACCACAACCTCAATGCAGTAATTAAGACTGAATATTATTCTTTACTCAATATAGTAGAAAAAATAGAAATTGCGGAAAAAGCAAAATATATTACTTCAGACTTTGTGTGTGTGCCTGAGGATATTGGCAAATTCCTATTACAAGGCCAACAATATGCAACATTTGTTACTAGCTTAAGAAGCTTCTGACCGAAGCAGAACGCCAAGCTATAGCTGATGTTTTGTATTAGTAACGTTGAATTTATTTTGTGTTCAATAAAATTGTTTCAAAAGTCTGTTGTTTCATTATGATATGGCCCTGATAAATATTCATGATCTTATCCATTTTTATTTCAGCTATCATTCAAATAGTGAGCACACTTGATCTCTATTGATTATATCATTTGTTTAGTACTATCTGTGTTCCTAATTCAAATATTCTTCAGTACATATGATTTAGTGGTATCACTATTGTATTAAACATTTTATAAAATTTTGTTGCTGGTGAAGTAAATGAATTAATTTGTGTGAGCCCAAAGTAATTATAAAAAAGAAAATAATATGAGACAAATTTTGTAATGTTTAGGCATAGAAATTCTTAATAATAGTATGCCTTGGATTGGATTTTTAATTTTTTTTACAAGAAAGCCCTCAATAATATGGGTTTTGCATAATGATTCACCTAAACTAAGGAAATTCCTTAGAAACATTTTGTATTGTTTCTTAGGAATTCAGTATAACAGTGCGTTCATAAAAATTTTATTTAGCATACCTAATGCATAAGGTTATAAATTAACAAACAATAACTGAACTAACAAGTTTTGACTTCTTGTGTTAATATACTTATCTGTTATTGAAGGAATGTAGATTTTATGAAACATTGTGTATAAAAAAATCATATATTTGAAAATTTACAACTAAAAATATAACATTCTAAAAAATTTCTAATATTTACATCTTTTTCTACATTTATTTTAGTATAGCAAAGTTATCACTTTCACCATCTGCAGAATATATGAAATAGATTCATAAAAATTTTTCATAACATAGTATTATCCTGAATAATAATTTTTATAGCTTATTTTTGCTTGCACACTAAAAAGAATTGCGATTGCAATAAATAACACCAAATCTAATCTAAACCTAAAATTTTTTCTTTCAGATTCTGTATCAAAGTAGATATGCATTAAAATGAAATAATTCATTATTTACGAATAATTTATTTCTTTATTTAACCTATTATATATGTGTGATTTCTGAAGACCCAAAAATTTACAAAAACAGTGATATGCATTAAAAAAGTTTCATGCTTATAAAATGTTAAACTTGTAAGGAAAACCAATAGTATGTATATAGAAACAAATCTGGCACTTATATACTGCTGACAAATTACTATTTTTTTTTTTTTAAATAAATGTTTAAATTCAAATTTTGTGAAAAAGAAAAGTTCTGTTTAGGAAGACTGACATTTTATATCTAATTAGAAGTCATAATTACTAAAAAAGTTTAATTTAATAAAATATTTTGGAAAATAAATCATGTTATGTTCATCAGTCTTCACCAGAAGACTACATAGTTGCTAGGAGAAATGAAAAGAGGATTCACAAAGCGAAAACGCGACTATTTTTTTAATAGCTCCTCACGGACGCCGAGCATCTAAAAAGTAGCAATAGCCGAAAAGGTTTCAAATCCAGAGTCACAATCTGCAGAAATGACAACGGTGAAATTCTCAGTAACCTTACTCATGGAAGAATGCATGAGATGATTGGAATATATTTCTGGCTTTCTTAACACGTCCCATTCAGTCAATGCAGTTATTGTGCTACAACAAAATGGTCCTCATGGAATTCTAGTTGAACGCTACAGGCATTAGGGAAGACTACTAATGGAACAAATTCATAAAATTATTCTATCTGGAACGAAGTTCTACCCTTTGCATCATCTATCCAATCCACAAAAAGAGAGATCCTACAAACTGTGGTAATTACCAAGAATTTACTCTTCTGAACTGCATCGATAAAATTTTCTCGATAATCCTTAACAGAATTTCTCCATGGGTTGATAGTGTAGTAGGAGGATATCAGTGCGGGTTCTGAAAAAGTAAATCCACCTCCGAACAAATCTTTAATCTAGATCAAACACTAAAAAGTTGAAGTTCAATATTGATTTTCACTCTCTATTTGATTTCAAATCAGCCTATGACAGTGTTGATTGTGAATCCTTACTTGTAGCTCTTCAAGATTTAGGTATGCCAAGTAAATATGAGCAGCTTATCAAATTGACTGACTCGTATCCTTTCTTGCATAAAACTGTCAGGTAGTCTCAGACTACTTTGAAATTGAAGATGGAGTGAGGTAGGGAGATGCCCTTGCATGTTTTCTGTTTAACTTGGCTCGCGAGTGGACCATTCGCGACCGTGACATTAACAAAAAGGCCACTATTTTCACTAAATCTGCACAAAAACTGGCTTATGCCAACGATTTAGTCATAATCGCAAGAACAAAAAGAGCCTCAATAGAGGTTTTCAGCTCGCTCAAGATATCCGCAGAGAAAATGCATCTTAACATTAATGCAGACAAAACCAAATATATGCCGGTGACGAAATCATCTGGGAGACTCGGGACCTTTCAAGTTGAACTGGTTGATAATTTCACATATCTAGGTTCAAACATTAATTCTCATAATGACATAAGTTCTGAAATTAAGAGAAGAATTCTTGTTGCTGATATGGACTGGGAACTTTCTTAAAATCGAAACTGATCAAAAGATCTACAAAAATTACGCAATACAAAATCATCGCAAGACCTGTCTCTCTGCGAAACCTGGACTCTAAAAAAGATTCAGTCATATCAACTTGTAATATTTGAACGAAAAATCGTAAGAAATATTTTTGGTGCTGTGAATGAGAATGGAGTTTGGAGACACAGATAAAATTTCGAGCTCTACAGACTTTTTAAAGAAGCAAGCATCATATGCTGACATGGAATCAAAATATGTCGCTTGAAATTTGTGGGCCATAACTGGCAATTGAATTTCTTTGACTTCAAGAATTTTTAATTATAGGCCTATTGCAAACAGATCTAATGATCAGCCCAAACTTATATGGACTGATTGTGAAGAGGACTTTCAAGTGCTGAAAGTGACAAATTGGAGAACTGTCACCTCCCGGAGAGGACAATGGAGGAAGTTCTGAGGGAAGCCTTAGCTTTCTTGCTGAAGATATTTTTGGGTTGCAAGAAATATCATTTTTGATAGTTTATTAAATACTTATATTGTGAATAATTGAAGACTGCACCTGTTAAAAACTATTTGGACAAGAATATTAGAATAAATAATGAAATCTGCAATTCGCATATTTAAGTTTTATGGAATAACTTTGTGGTTAAATAGAATTTTGTCTTATAAACTTGAATACTCCAAAAATACATTTGACATGCCTATTGGTCCCAATAACATCCAGACTATTTTCTGATAAATATAATTCACGTTAACTTCAGTTTCTTTAACAATTGAAACGTTGGCAATACTTAGCCCTTTTAAAGCATTCTATTTGCTAATAAAATGAAATTTTACTCTAAATGTGTGAGTTTAAGCTTTAAACTGAATGCTTACACAAGAGATAAGCAATTAAATGATTTAAAGAAATAGTACAAAGTAGATGGTTTAAAGAGGGAAAAATCAATGAAAAAGGCATAAATGAATCTTTTGAGTTTAAGTTCATATCTAGTCTGATTGCATTTTTGACTGTATTTATGAAGCATGAACAATTTTTCAAAGCTTTGAAAATAAATCATTCCTAAAATTGTTTTTAAGGAATACTGAAAAATAGGTCATGTATTAGACTTAAAGCATGAAAGTTTAAGATATCATTATAAAATTTTAAAGTTAAGGAAAGTTTCTTGACACTAAACTTAAACAAATGGTTAGAAATACATGAAAACGCAAGAAAATTTTTTAAATAGATGATTGTTCATCAAGCTTAAAATTTACATAATTACATTCAATTATTTTCTGAAAATCTATTGATATAAGTACAAAAATATGAGAAATACTAAGGAATAAAGGCTTCACTACATATGGATGTTACAAGTATTATTAGATGCAACAAAGATTACCTTAAACAATCAATAAAAATAAAACTTGTTGCAGAAAAAAAAGATGAATAACGATGTGAAAATATTTTAATACAAAATGTACATGTATAGATGCTAAAATTAAATTACATATGTTACAAATGACAATATGAAACATTAATTTTGATCATCCCCATTGAAATCCTCCAGGTCTCTCTTCTGGTGGTGGTGGAACACGATCGGAATCTGCACTGGGACTTTCAAAAATGTATTTTCTGAAAAATATTTAATAAAACATTTCTAATAAAATTTGAATGTACAAAACAAAAAGCTTTGTTAATCTTAACTTTATTTTTATTTCATACATGATTCAGTAAATATACTTTAACAATTTACAACAAAAGCGTTGAGTTATATATACTACACATATATATGGAAATACATAAAATGATTACAGCAGCACATTTATTGTATTAATGACAGCATGCAAAAAAATTTTTATTAGAAAACAATTTATGTAATTGTTAAAAAATAAATTTCAAAATGCAATACATTTAATAGAAGCTATTATACTGAAAAATATAGACATGTAATCAAATACTATTAAATAAATAGCTAACAACAAAAGCAAATATATTAAATATAAATTTTAAATATTTTGTTAATTTACTTCAAATTAATTATTCTATTAAACTTAGGAATTGTACCCTTTAACTTTCGAGCTGAAAGCCAAAACATTAATCATTCAGCTGCAGCTCAATTGTATATTAACAATTTCATGTTGATAAAAATTAGCATATTAGTAATTGCATATTATTTTAGTGATTTCGTTATTAATTTTTCCAATAATATAAAACTAAACATATAATTAAATACTTCTTCATATTATTTATCAAATTCAATTTATATTAAACTATAAACACAAAAAGTAATAGAAACTTTTTTCAAAAAAGTTTAATTGAAATTAATAAGTTATTAACTTAGATAAACTTCCTGACGTGCACATAAGCTGCTGTAAGTCAAAAATTACTAAATGTGGATGGACAAATTACTTACATCACCCATGGTGTTTTCAATATCCTCATTCCCCCCGGTTGATTAGGAAATACATCTTCTAGAAAGTAATATATGTGTCCAACAGCAATACCTATAAAAATTTAACTAAAATTTGTAAAAGTAATACAAAATTTGGAATTTAATTATAAAATTGTAATTACAATTTCATATTTTAGTTCATTTTCTAACTACTGAAACTTAAATTTTATATATTCATAACTTTCCAGCTATAATACAATTACAATAATAAAATTACAAACAAATATGTATATAACATGAAACTAATGTCTCCAGAATTAAAGCTCTTTGATGTAGATTTCTATGATAATCTTAAAATTTATTCATTATTTTATTTTTAAGTATAATATACTTATGTGATTTAGATACATATAATATTCTAAAATAAAATCAGTTAAAATTAAAAATAAAAGTATTGTCAATTTTTTTTTATGAGACAAGAAGTCAAATATATCATTCACTAATGAAATTTTTATTATAAGTGAAATTAGATAAAGTTCAAATATTTAAAAAATTGTGACAAAAAAATTCATCAGAGTAAAAGCATTAAATTTGAGTATTTATCATAAGTACAAGAACTTGAATAAATTTTGAGTTAAGAAAATATACTTTAAATAAAGCTTACATAATTTATACTTAATGAATTAAATAACTACTGAAAAAAAATACTATTTAAGTTAATACTAAGACTTCTCATTAGTGCATATTTTTAATGCAGATTATTTCAAGAATTTTTATGCATTTTTTTGCATTTGTGTTTTTTTGTTTTGACTGCACCTTATTATAGCTTCATTCATATGATTACATAATTAAAAATGAAAATGCTAATTAGTCTAAACAAATAAAATATATTTTTAAATTGCAAAAATAACTGGCCGTCAACAAATTTTTGTATAAAAAAAATCAAAATTGGAGCAAAAATAATTCTAATTTTACTAAATTCTTTACATAAAAGTATTGCAATAAAGATTGATATTTGATTACAAGAAAATTAAAAACATTTTAATTACTTATAAGGAAATTTACTTTAAATGTTTCAAATATTATGTTTTTCTCCATTTATTATTTTTATTGAAAATTTTAAGATAAATTGTACTTACCCATTAAGTCAACTATCACAGAATTACCAAGGAGCAATGAAAAAGCCAGTAACACCCATGGAAGGTAGGGAGCTTGAAAATTAAGAAGTCCAAAAAAATTCATTCTAACAAAAGGGTTCCGTCGACTCCACACATAAACAAGCATTATTGTGAAAGCTTGTCCCAAAAAAAGTAAGTTGACAAACATGGCAATTATCTGATTTAATTAAGGAATGTTTAGAGAAGATAGTCACTTCTAATTTTAAAAGTAAATATATTAAAAAAATTAAACAAAACATTATCTTTTAATTAATAAAGCATTTTTTAAACAAAAAATACCATTATAAGATTTACATTTTCACAAATAACAACTAAAATGTATTTTATATATAGTATAAAATACATTTATATAAATTAAATTAAAAAAAAAATAGCTATATTTCAAAAAAATTTTTTAACAATACATTGTTTTAAATATGTATGAAAATTCAATTCGTAATCAATAAGTGATATAATCTTATTATCATTTATGATACAAATGTGTTATCAATAAATTATAAATTCATATAGGAATTAAATCTTCTTCATAACAAAAAATGAAGTAATTTTTAATGAAGATATAAAAAATATTTATCAGAAAAACGTTTTTAAACATATTCTGTACCTATACAAAATAAATTTGGAAATAAGTAATTATTATCTAAATTATATTACATTTACAAAGGATACTATCATTAACAAACCACCAAACAAGAACATGTAAAAGAAATCAGCAGGTCTCCCACGAAAAGATCCTTCTTCTAACATTCGACAATAGCGATAAGTAAAGATAATATTAAACAGAAAATTGAATCCAAATGTGCCGAAAAACAGAAAAGTAGTAACAAGTCGCCAAACCTAAAAAAAAGAATTTATATTAGAGAAGTAACTACTAATTGTAAAGATATGGTGAAAACATTTTGCATTACTCATACAATAAATTATTGGCAATTCAAATTTAGATATTCATTAACATGTGTAATTTAACCCTTTAACTGGTCAATTCTTTTCCAGAAATGTTCCTAAAAAAGCATATTTTTTATTGCATATATAATAAAACTTAATATAAAAAGAAAAGAACAGAATTAAAAAATTTTTGACAAATATTGAATTTAAGCATTTTTTTATTTTATAACTTTAACACAAATGCCCCGACATGTTAGCTTTTTGCACTCACAGAGTTTATACAGTGAAGATTGTTATACAGATCTCATGAATTGAATGAAAATTAAACCTGGGATATGTAGGCGTGTTTCCCACATCAATTAAAAAAAAATTTCTTGCAGAAATCAAATCTTCATTGGAGCTAAGCTCAGAACATGTGTCATCTAAAAAATTATACAGAACATTACAAGACAGTTCTAAATTTGTAACTCAATGGTCAGAAGCATCTAACAATACAGTATCTTAATCTATTGTATCACTCATAACTAAAGAGATTTGAATTCACAATCAGAAAACCTTGTAACAAAACTTTCAAAATCCAAGAATGCAAAATATTTTTGACTTCCAGTAACTAAAGAAAAAAACTGGTTAAAATGCTTTTAAATGGCATAGACAGGGTACGCCATCTATTGAAACATTCTAAACAAAAGTCTCTTTTTCAATATATTAAAAATACGGGCAAATCAAAACAAGAAAGGGGGAAATATTGATGCACGTACAGCGTACAGGCAAACCAGTTAAAGGGTTAATAATATTACTATGATTATTCAATCTTTTAAAATATATGCTTTGCAAACAGATTATATATATTAATTATACAGTTAATTACAAAATAGAAATACTTAAAATTCTAAAATCTAAATGTTATTGAAAATAGATTTGATTTTTTACTTTAATAAAATTAAATACCTAACATAAGGCAATATAGAAAATTTAATTATCTTCATAGACATTTTATTTATGATATTTAGTACTTGAACCTTATTTATTGATGATTTAACACTCTGAAAGAAACATTATAGAAAATAATTTTACAATGAAAAATGAAGTTAGTGACTCTTAAAATAAAACAAATTGTTGAGTTAACTATCATTTTTCCCTTTAAAGAAAACCAAATGCTATGTGAGACTTTAAAAAAGTTAATTTACTACAAACATATTTTTTATTATAACTATTCAACAAATAAAATCAAATATATAAGTATAATTAGTACAATTTTTTACCAAGTCAGATTAGAGATAATTATTACTTCAATATCAATTAATAAATTTAAAAAAAGCGAACTTAAATAAAAACAAAAATAAATTAAGGTGAAAAGTAAAGTTTTTCCTATTTCACAAAGATACAAATAATTATAACATTTGATTGTAATAATTAAAACATTTGAAGTAGAAGGAATTCTAAAAAAAATACACATTTAAAGCTTAAAGTACAGTTCTTGTTAGAGCACTGTAAAATATAAATGAAATCAAACTGAAAATTCGTTTATTCAAAGAGCAGGCAGGGTAAACAGTCTCAAAAATAACTGCAGCTTTAAATAATGGAAAACACAATTTTGAAATATACAATTCTAGGCTGAAAAATTCCAAATGTGCATTAAAATTAATTTTTGTCTTGACTATTAAAACAAATTAATATATAAAGTTAAAAAAATTGTTTACTTATTTTATACTTATTCATCAATTACACACACACAAATAAGCTTTTTTACTTAAATTATATCATTAATAAAATGATAAAATAAATAAGAATTTCAATATGTTGAAATTAATAAATTGAAATAATGAACTTGGAATATGATATTTTAAAATATTTTTAGTTTTTTACAAGCACAATTCAAAGCAATTTTCAAAATTTTGCATTTTTCTGCACTTTTCAAATTTTATAAAAAAAAGCTGAACATTGCTGTTTACTTTGATGAAATGATTTTAGCTAAGTATTTTGTATCCCTGAAAAATAAGACATTACTAAAATTTAAATGACTGCTTATTATTTTAAATGTTGCACTGTACTTAAAATATTTTGTTATTAAACTAGGAATAACTTTAAATTACAAAATGACTGAATGTAAAAGTTGGGGAACTCATTTATGGAAAAAGAACTTTTTTCAATAATATCTTAAATATAATATTTATGCCAATTGACATGCGAAATTAAGAATATTTTAAATTAAATAAAGTATATACTGTGAAATTTTTTTTTTAAAAAAGTATTTTTCAGTTATTAGCTTAAACACAATAAAAAGCAAAGGTAAGCAAATGTTTAAATTTCAAACAACTTGAGAATGACTACTGGTAAATGGCTGAACTAGCAGTTAAACTAAAATATTTTTAGTCTTCAGGTCAACAGCCTATATATTCAATTTCATCTCAACTGTGGATGTTTTTAATTATTCACTAATCAATTTTTTACAATCAATCTTAATAAATTAATCCTCACTTGCAAAAACAGACTAGAAATATAAATCAAATATCAGTGTTTTTTTATTATTTTTTATTTTTTTAATTATTTTTTATGCTCACTTTTGACATTTCTGCCATTAATTGATGAGCAGCTCAATAAAATGATGATTAGGTATAAAAATAATTAGAATTAGCAGAGTTGCTTTCAAGAAATTTTAAAATAGAGAATGTTTGAGTTCACCATCCATATTCCCCTGCTGGCACAAAGAACAATAAGCCGAATCCTTGACACCAATTAAATGTAAATGTTTCTACAAATAATCATGTCTAGTAAGCAAAAGAAAGCAAGCAACTCTAACAGATTGAGGTGAGGAACTGGGAATTTTACTACTTTTGTTGAACAAGGCATTTCTTACATATTGTTTAATACATAAAAAATTTCAATAAAAATATTTAACAACTGTATTATACCATCATAAGACATTGTAAAAAAATGTATATATTATAAAGGTTACATACTTGATAGTGTTTCACGATTAGATCCGGATTGAAGTAAAGTTGGAAAGGTGAAACCAAATCCAGTTGCTACAAAAAAGAAAATATTAAATAAAATGACATGCAGTAAATGTTTTATATACAAGTATATATATATATATATATATATATATATATATATATATATATGCTGTCTTTAGATAAAGAGTGTTTTCCTGTTACAATAGCAATAACATTTTGTTACACAGTATAAATACATTTGAGACTTAGAAATTCAATTTGGATATTCAACAATTTCCCTGACACATTATAAAAGTTTTCAAAAATTATATTCAAATTGTTACAAAATATAAATACAAAGATTTTACAATAATATATAACATTTATAAAGTACCAACTTTACTGATAGTTTACAAAAGTTAAAGCAGGAGTACAATTATTTGGCACAAACCAAGATACTTATGAAATAAAATTATTAATTTATAAAACAGGCAGATCAGATCAAGAAATTATCAGCAAATATTAATTACTTGCTTATAAGGAGAGACATTTAAATATTACAAAAACATTTTAAAGAAAGGAGCTTCTGACTCCTTATTTATAGTGAGAAGGGGTAGGAAGTATATACATTTATATAATAGTCAAGAAATATAATAAACCTAAAGTTAGAGAAAAATTCAAACTTTTTTTAAAGCAAATGAAGCACATCATTTAGTATTAAATAATTTTATTTCAATGTGAAGCTTCAATTCTCACATAAAATTCAGAACAAGAGTTTAACTTCTCAAATAAATTCTAATTTATTGCACTGATATCAATGATAAAATAAAGTTAAATTACTCAACAAATATAGGAAATGATTTTCAGCCCCTAAAGAAATTAATCACAAATTTTCAATTAGTATTAAATTAATTTTAATTAGTTATTATTAATTTTAATTAGTTTAATAAATTTTCAATTAGTATTAAATTAATTTTAGCATCTAGTGACTTAAAAAAATTTGGTACTGACATACTATGAAAACTACCTAGATATGTTGCCAAAATTTGCAATCGAAAAAAATGATGACTACCTAAAAAAATCCTAGTATCTAACATAGTTTATTGAGGGCCCTAAAATAGATATTATTTTAGATATTTAAATTGCACTAGTCCCACCAATGAAAATTTATATCATCCAGGTAGTCGTCATGATGTATAAGTACCCAAATTTTTTACTTCAATTAAGGGTAGTAAACAATTTAACATTTCTGTTTTTCTAGACCATACCTTTCAATTCCCATATATTATTGCAATCAGAATTACAAGAGATGCTTGTATTAAATTTCTATGTATTTCACAGCTTTTGCATATTACGATTGCTAATATCTGCTAAAAACATTCAAAAAGTTATTTTTAAGTGTTCCACATGAACCACTTCAGATAATTTTATTAATTTTGCATACATTTTTATGTGAACCTCACGAAAACAGAAAAGTAAAACAGGCATGAAATAAAAGCCTTTACATCAATTGATTTATTCTATATTAAAGAAATTGGGATTTGATAATTAGCAGTTGAAATAACTGAATAGCTACAAACAAAGTGTCACAGCAACTCTATTAAAATTGACATTATTATTATAACAATCATTGCTTAATAAACTGCTCTAAATAAGCAAATATACTCAAGAAAATGGGAAAAGCTAAATCTAAATTAAAATGTATGGTAAAAAATGTCCTGTTTATCAATCTCATTTTATGTCTTCTTGATTGTTATTTATGAATTCGTAATTTTCTGAATCCATTTTAACAGCTAAATAGTCAGGACCTAATTATATATTTATGGATTTTGAAGTGAGAAAAAAAGCACATTAAATTTGAAGATTGGATTATGCTCTCAAAGAATCATTAGATATGTCCAGAGCATTATCACATTAAAACCTTTAACACAAATGAAGCAATATTCAATAAGTGGCATTTATAGTTTCACACAATGAAATAACCACACAATCCTAAGACTGTCCTTAATTTATAAATTGCAAAATTTTGAAACAAAGTATTTGTGTACTAAATATTTGAGTTATAAAAAGATGTTTTTTTCAACTGTACTTTTGTGTCATTTTACTTGTCAGTGTATTTGTCAAATGTATCAATAACTTTTCAAATATACTTTTTCTATACCAAATAAATTCCTTTATACATTTTATTTTGTAACAAAGTTGAATGAAATTAAAAATAATATATAATTATAGAACTTGCATTTATTGTATGAAGTTATTTTTAAAATAATTTTATAATTGGTCACAATAGTTGCTCTTTAAACTTAAAAAATCCGAAATGGTTTTAAAATTAAATGTAGGAACAATATTAAATTAGCATTATGAATTTGAATTTATCAACTTAGTTGGTGCGTGTAATTTTAAGCTTGTATAACATGTTCTAACTTACTATGTGTAAACAAACTATATATAAACAAGCCATTTCAAAGGTGACTAACAAATCAGAAGGGGTATAAAAAGAATCAAGAGGTTGAAAACTTAAAATAGAACAGGAGGTCATAAAATATGTTATAATTATAAAAAATGTATGCAGGCCCTGAATCCAGATTAGGCAAAAGTTGGCTTCATCAATAAATCCATATACTGTACGTATTTCCAGCAGCTATCCCCAATTCTATTTATTTGCATGTATGCTAACAGTGAAAAGTAAAATATATACTGATAAAATACAAGCAATGGTAGTGGTTGTGGATCATTGTTACTGCAGCTGACTTCAAAAGTACACTTGACGCCTTCAAACATATCTAAAAACTTTGACATCCTTATATGAAATGTCTATGAAATCAAGATAGTGTGGGCACCACTTTTAAAATTTATAATAATCAATCATATCTTTTTAAAGTTAGTATAGGTCCCCCCCCCCTTTTTCTAATAGGACATCAAAATGTTTACACTTATAATTTGAAGCTAACAACATGGTTAACAATCCCATAATCTATCATAAGTTTTCATACTCTTAAATGTCTTACATCATCCTTTTGAATTTGTCATTTGAATATCATATGTACAAAAAAAATGCATATATTTTTATGTGTAAGATGAAATATATAAAAAATTTAATACTGGAGCATATTTTCAAGTATAACAATGTACATAAAACTTATTTCAAATTAATAAAATACGGTATAATGACTTTTTAAATACATTTTCAGATCAGACAAATTAAAAATAAACTATGCAATTCACATAACTCATTTAATGTTACTTATAAGTAATTAACTTTTACAAGATATATGGACATTTTCGAAACAATCTTTAGTAAGTATTAAAAGCACTGTTATTCACATAATTGAAATTAATAAATACATTTTATTGAAATCAGTTTTATATTATGAAGCTTTTCTGTAATAAGAAAACTCAAAATTCATTTGTATGTAAAATATAATTTTGACTATTGGCACAAAAATTAAAATTGACTTATAACTTGTAGTGGAAAGGAGTTCATTATTTTTGATGGCACCAAGTTCAAACCACTTGCAGTTATTATACTTCAGAAATTTATCAATAAACCAAAAATTTTCACCATATCTAAATTAATAAAAGGCAATTATAGTAGTGTAACAATAATTAAATTTAGAATTATAGAAACTAAATGCGAACACATTCATCAGTCTGCCAAAAAACTTACTTATGCCTTATTTCTATGAAATAAAATACAATAAAACATAATGCGATATTTGTTTCGTATTTTAAGTCTCTGCTTTTGGCCTAATCATCTAATTTTAGTAGAAAAATCATATATAAAACTAACAATACTAGCTTAAGAAGAACTTTAAATGATGTGAAACAATAATTTAAGATATTACATAAAATAAAATGTAAAATACATGTAAGATATACCTCCAGGTCCGAGTAAAATGTCGGTATAAAATTTAAATTTTAGAGATGCGCTTAAGAATTTTATACTATGTTAAATTAAATCTATAATAAAAAGTAATTAAGGGAATTGACTTTAAGAAATTCATACAATATCCTATAATTCCTTTTTAAAAAAAAAAAAATGAAAATAATGAAATCTGGTTAATTCCCAGTGAACGGTACGCTCCTTGTACGACACGCATATATACAACGGTACGCATATATACAATTATTAATTAATTGTATATAATATTGTATAAAATTAAATTATTTCTATAAAATAATATAATTTTATATTATATAATTAAATTAATTGTATATTGTATAATTATATTAATTGTATAAAAATAGCGTACCGTACACTGGGATACAGCCATGAAATCTTTCTCCGTTAGAAGTTTCAATTGTTGCATGCAAAACAACAAACTGTATAAAAGCTTTCATATTTGTTGCCTTTTTTACGAAAATGTATTTATTTCAGTAAACATAAATGATTTCCTCTCATTATAATATAAAATACCTACCACAGCTGTAGTTGTAAGCACACAAGCTGTAGTATATGCTTTTGTTATGATAGGCATATCCATATATTCTTGTTGAAGTTCGTGAGCCATGATTAAAAGAAATGAAGAAAAAAGTACTTTAAAATTTTTAATTTATGAATGTGATGTTAAGAACAGTAAAAAAATAGAAAACTTCCGCCAAAAATGACGTCTTTAATACACGTAATGATATCGAGACATCAATGACGAGTATTTGTTTATAAGTTAGTTACATTATCAAGAACAGACGCCGTTAGAGATACGGTTACGAAAGAAATAAATAGAAATTAAAACCGAAATTTGAATTATATTTATTATTTTTTGGAAACAAAAACGTTATTAGTCAATAAATAGTATCTATCTCTCAAAATAAATTTAGATGTTGAAATATTATAAAAGAATATGTATGAAATAAAATAATGTGTATGAAAGCAATTATAAAATGTTGCAAGACCAATCTGGGTGTAAAATTTGAGTAAAAGCATTAATAAGATTTGCAGAAAATTTATGATAAGCCCAATAATCAACTTCATCACTTGAACATGGTATAAAACTATGAAGCTCCACAATATTCATTTACAATGGACACCATCCCATGTAGACTTACTTGGCAATGAACTAGCGGATCCCTTAGTCAAAGAGGGCTGTCGACGTTCTGCGCTTTCCTCTTCGGCCCTTATCTACTCAAACATCAATCTAAAGTTAAAAGTCATCTTTCAAAGGTAAACAGGATTCCTCCTTCTAACCAGTGATGTGTGGCCAAGGAGCCGAGATCTTCTTTTGTTCTCAACTGCGACAGAGCATCTTGTATGGTGATTTTCTGGTTGGCTAGTAGACATACGAGGAGTTTCTCATTTTTTGAGGACAGAAAATTTTTTTGCTGTCTGTTTTAAATGCAAAGTACAGCAAGCCGAGGCCGAACAAATTCTGAGTGCTTGGGTGTATCCAAAGAGGATCTATATGCTTTCCCCTTCTTGTAATCGATTTTCTAAGGGTCAACGATTTACGGCTGTGAACCACGACTCCTAAGTAAGAGGGAAACCCCTGGTCAAAGCTAAGACGGTATTCACCATCAACTTCAGGAGGAGTAACCGATGCGAAAATGTCTCGAGGTTCAAGAACCGAACCTTCATGTACAGAAAGGTTACACCAAATAAAATTATTCTTATTTGGGTGCCAGGGCATATAGGAATAGAAGGTAATGAAAGAGCTGATGAACTTGCAAAACAGGGATCCTCTTTCAATCCAATAGGAATGGAACCCTTTTGTGGGATCAACAGGAAGACTACAAGGAAGACCATTCAAAAATGGGAAAAACAGGAGATGAACAAAGTTTGGCGTGACTCTCCTGGACAGAAACTTGCAAAAAGTATGATTTTCAATTCATCTGAGAAAATTGCATCTGAAATTCTTAGACTCCCAAGATTGAAGACTCAAGCAATTGTAGGCTTCATTACTGGGCACTATCATTTCAGGAAACACCTTCATACAATGGGATTTTTTAAACAAGAACCAATTTGTAGGAAATGCCACGCAGGGGTAGAATCAGCTCATCATATCCTATATGAATGTGATGCTCTTGCCCTTATAAGATTCACTACTCTAGGTAATCCATATCCTAAAGAGTTACACCTAAACTCCATTGAGGGCCTGTCAGACTTTATAAACAAAGTTGGTGACCCAAGACAATAGAACTAGGAAAAAAATGGGCTTGGAGCATGGTACAAAATGCAACAATGCAGAGGTGCCCATATCTGACAAGCTCAAGAAGAAGAAGAAGGTTAAACCAGATTGCGCCTGTGCACTTCGTATTTCTTTTAAACTGTTATATACTTTTTTGTGTGTATTGTTTTAGGAAAAAATGTCTTATATCTATTTTGTTCAAGCTTTACAGTGTCTTTTTCTGTGAATAATTTGCAAAGCATTGAGTTTCTGGAGAAACTAGAGCAGCTGAGGAAACAAGAATTTTAGATTAGAAAAACGAAAAGCAGAATTATTGTGCAAAATCGAAGAGGACTTAGAGCCAAATAGTTATCTAAATAACGCAATAAATACCCCCAGGCAATTGTTAATTGCTTTGAGATTTTTTCTCTACTGGAACTCACTAGCTCGTAATTGGAGATTTAGCTGAAGTAATCCAATCAACAATTTCTAGAGTGATCTCTAGAGTAAAAAAAAAAACTATTGCTTCTTTTCGATCACTATATATTAGAATACTGCAGAGAGAAGAAAAGAGTTCAAAGGCTCTATTTTATGTAACTTGCATTAATGTACTTGACTAATTGTCTCAGACATATCGATATAATCTCCTGGTTAAACGGATGTTTTCCTGAACGGATGTTTTCATGTTATGTTAATTTAAAGTCTTAATATTTCTAAAATCTAATTGCAATGCTGGTACATTTTAGGATAAAACAATTACTTCTATATTTTGCAAGAAATCTATTACCTGAGATTAAACTTTTTGTCTTAAAAAATTTGAATACTGCAACAAATATACACATCCAAATGAAGATAATAACTGTTAGTGTCAACAGATGGTACCACTATACAACATTTATTATAGATTAACGAATTTGTAAAATTTTTATATACTATTTCTTCCTGTGCTTGATGGATGACTTTAATATAGAAAATAATTTTGCAATTTTCTATTTCCCAATTCCTTAGGTATTTTAAGAGTTGAATATCTAAAAATAACAGCAAAATATCTTTTATTTCTGAAATATTTCTACTTTTGCATTTTGCAAGCTGAATCCCTATTTTTGATTTCTGTCTTCTGCTAAATACGTTTTACTTTTGACATAAAAATAATTTTAGCTACTTCTGTAATGTTTCCATTTTATATTTTTTAAAAGTATTTAAAGATCTTTCAGAGATATAGTAAACTCTCATTATCCAGATCCTGTTAAACCGCATTTCGCTTAATCCGGACTCTCATTTAGACGTACATACATATATATATGTATGATTAAAAGGTGAGTTAGAGCAATAATTTATTTTTGTTGAGGCTGGTGTGTTATTGACTTTGGATGAATGAAGCAGTACATTGAGATAGCTCAGTCAAGAAATTACAACTAAAATAAAACTACAAAAGATAGATAGTTTCTTCCAACCATTGAACTAGTCAAGTGTGGTTAATGTAGATAAGCGTAGAATCAAGGTTCAAAGTAGATTTCCACCTGTTATGTTTGTTGTAAAATCTTAAATATAGTATGTAATATATTGTGTATGTATACAATTGTACTTTTCTCTTAGGCAGTTTTATATTTAATTTTCTTGAATTCAAAATACAATCTTTACTGTGTACAGTAGTTTATATACCTTGGCTCAGTTTATAAGTTATTTTGTTTAATCCCGCTATTGCGTTATTCTGTATTTATATTAACATAGGTCATTTTGTTTCCTTGATTCGAATGACCTGGAGCTCTTATTATTTAGAATTAATGAGGTTCTAATGTATATTAGGTATTTTTTAGAATAAAAAAATTCCGAGGATTTAAAAAAACGTTTTACTTCTACTTCTTTTTAAAAAGATAAACGTAGAACTATCTTTTTTTTGTGTCTTTTTCATGTTCGGGGTCTTTTCACTCTCTTCAACGCACAAAATACTAAGAAGTGTTACGACATATCAACAGCTTTTAAAGATTTATCATACCGAAAAGATTTATCAAAGCGAAGTATTAGCCTTTTTTTCTTTTTCCTCTAAAAATGAAAACACTTCATCTCCTTCCCAGTGACATTAATTCGGCTTAAAGAAGCTGAAAATCCCCTATAGGGGATTTTCTACGAACTTACCAGCTTCAACATATCGATTTTCACAACAAAAAAAGGAGATGACACTCAAAATGAAACTGACAGCTCAGTCAGGACATAATACTAAGTTATGGTTAAAAATATTGAAGTATTTAAGAAAAATATGCTAATTGTATTCATTATACATGAAGCATGTTTTAATGTTTAACAGAGGCATCCAGTAGATACAAAAAAAAAGTTATGAGTTCACAAAGAAAGGTATGACTAGCCATAAAATATGCTTTCATAAAAATATTTATTTATAACATCTTTGTCCCAAAAATATAGTAGCATATAATATATTTGATATTTTAAGAAATACTCTCTTGTGTGACCTTAAATATAAATAAACTGAGTAATAATTTCATCATAACAAAGAAATTTTTGAAAGGAGATTTATGTACAAGCCCAAATTACTGAGGAATAGATTGCACAATTTTAAATTTCATCAGTAAAAAAAAAATATATAAATATTTTTAGACCGCTAAATAATCAAGTGTTCAAAAGAGTGCAATGTTGAAACAAAGAATAAAATCTTATATTTTAGAAAAATGTTTCAACTTAATTTAAAAATTCTACAAATGGTGTAAAAGTAAGTTAATGTCATATTTTCCCCATTATTCGGTTAAAATATTGCATATTATTTACTATGAAACAGAATTTTTTTAAATGCATTTTTAAATAATTCATGTACTTTAGAAATGATTAATTTTAAAAATAAAAAGTAATTCCATAGTTAAAATACAGGATTAATTTTAACTTTTATTTTAATAAATTTATAAAAATTGAAAAAATCAAAATGATTTTTCATTTTTTAAAAACACTTTATAAGTTATTTTAATTTATAAAATAATATTTTAATTTATAAAATAACTTATAAAACTTATATAACTTATAAAACTTTTTAAAAAAATTGAAAAGTTATTTTTACTTTTTCCACTTTTTTAAATTTATTAAAATAAATAAAAACCATCTAATAAAAGTTTTAAACTTAATTTATAAGATTAAAACTTTTATAAGATGGTTTATCTTAAAGAATTTTATAAGTTAACAAACCTTTATATTTACTATTTGCAAAATATTTCATAAGAATTCACAAAAACTTAAAGAGTACTTAGATAATTTTTTATCCATTTATTGATGAAAAAGGAAAATTAATTTTTGGTGTGAGTGCAGAATAATTATTTTGTAAAATGTTTAGGCAGACATAACTGGAATGTCAAATTATGGAATACTTTAAAATTTATGATACTATAAAAAATACACAATGTGTTTGATTTACTTTTATATCTTTTTCTTCAAAAGTATTTCTTAGTATAAGGAAATTCTTGTAGGTCAAGAAATAAATAAGTAACAGTAAATTTTAAGTAATAAAAATTAAATAATATATTTTTTTTTAAATAAAAATTAATAAAAATTATCATTTCAATATTTATATTCTTCCTAATTGGTAAAATCACTTTTTGTTTTATTTATTTTCATTTTATATTTACTTATCAGATACAATTTAAGGGACAAAATGCATTACAAATTTTAAAGATCAGGGTGGTAAAAACAGATTGTACAAGTCAGAAATGAAAATCTAATCTACCAGCCAAACAATGAAAGTCTAATCTACCTCGAAATTTCCAATCACGTGATCGCTCACTGATATCTTGATAGATTTCGTATCTTTCAGAGATTAGTGATAGGTTCTGCAATCACATGGCTACTTTTAGACTAAGTCAATGACCATTAAATGCAATCAAGTCTTCTATTAGTTTCTATAAACTACAACAGCATGATAAAAAGGAGAAAGAGATGAAAGGCAGGGTGATTATTATTATAAGCTATTTATCATCTCCCTCATAAATTAAAATTACTGAAATAAAATTTCTTAGTAAAAATATCAATCCGTATGTAAGCGTTTCGTCATGTCTCTGATGTCGTCGTCCAATCTGTGGAATGATCTTACTATTTTCCGCTATAGTTCTTTTCAAATGCCACATAATTCTATAAAGACTTTTTTACTTAAATTGTTTTGAATTAAATTATTTAGCAAATAATTTTAAGAATTTTTTTTCATTAATTTGATTTAAAAAAAGGAAAATTTCCATACTACATAAAAAAACACAAAGATTATTTTCTGGAAATAAATTTTGTGTAATAATTCAAGACTTTTAGAAATGATTAATTTTAAAAATAATAAGTGGTTCCATAGTTAAAATTAAAAACTTATTTTAATTTAAAAAAGTTGGAAAATAAAAATGATTTTTCGTTTTTTTTTTTTTTTTAAATTTCAGAATTATAAATTTATTAAATAGAAGTAAACAAAAACAAAAAAAAAACATGAATTAATGAACTTAATCCATGAAAAAAGTTTTTATTTATAACGTGTTCAAATTGCCCGAAAGATACTCTCTCACACACAAAAAGCAATTTCTTTTTAAATTGCTCTATTAATGGTGATCTTAGATTATATAATATTGATAGGTTTTGTCTTTATAAAGATGATAAGTCTTATAGTATTTTTTCAACTACGAATGTGTTAAAAATTCAAACAACATAAAGAAGAAATTTCGGACTCTGCTGTTTTAAAATGTCTTATTTATTTTTTGATACAAACATTGAGGTTGATATTTTTATTCTTATTGTATAATTGAAGTTGAATTTTCTCTTAAATATGATTTTAATTCAATTAAAATTTTTATATAAATAAACTTAATATGGGTTCATTGTGGCCTAGTAGTAGGATATCGTTCTTGGGAATATAAAGTCCCAGGTTTGATTCCTGCCATTGTGAATAACGGGAGATAAATGTTGTGCTTTTGAGTTCTGCCAGCATATTCATCAGGTTGAGATCTTCGAAATTTTTCAGGTTTTCTTTCTTGCAACACGCAAATACAACTCACTCTCAATGAAAAGTTTTCCCGAAAGGTAATTTACGAGGTGTCAATTGAATTCAGTTAATGAATTAAAATTCATACAAATTACTTCTGCGTTGAAAATGAATACTATACTTTGAGTTTTACAACTTTCTTTTTTGACCATTTTTAATGATCACGAAGAATATTAATAGTGAAAGACATAGGAACCGATGATTTTCCTTCTTTCAAATAAAGCTTCATAATAAGCACTATTTTCATGGTACTCTTATCTTATTATTGATAAGACAAGAGTACAATAAAATATTCATAATATGTCAATATTATGAAATAATTTTAAAAACTCATTAGTTTCTGTAATAATTTCATTCAGTCCATATAAATTGAAAAATCACTATAAGTGGCAAAACATTCTGAAGATCTTTATGGAAACCAATAAGCTCTCTATAATACAAAAATCCAAAATAAAATTGCACGCTAAATTAAAAAATTTATGATTTTAAGAAAAGGAGCCATTACTCACTATGAAATTACTAAAACACATATTTTGAAATGAGTTATTTGTTTTATATTTCAAAGCAAATTACAAATTTTTTATAATGTTCAACTCCTTACAATAATTTATTAAAGAAACTTTTTACATTCGTAACAAAATTCTTATTTAAGTCACTTTTAGTAATGTTTGCATTCAACTGAAAATCTTTCAAAAACCTTAATAAAAATAAAATTACTTTTAAATAATTTAACCAACAGGTTTTCTGCGAAATAACCACATACTTTTATATTCAGTTAAGAATATTGTATAAAATCACAGCAGGACAATTAGACTTATCTATATTTTATCATAAAAGCTAGGAAACGAAAATATGTAAATTCAATTCTTTTCCATATTTAATTTAAAGATACTGTTAGCGCATGCGCATACATCACGTGCTATTGTTTTGAACGGAACAGAAAAAGTTTGTAGATTGAGGAGAACGATTATGATTCTCAAGCGGGAATTTTTCCTCATATCTATTGTAACGTATGTTTGTGTCTGAATAAAATAATTTAAAAAGACACTGGTCTGTCATATGTGTTAATAATTATTTTACAATTCTTTCTATCTCCTCTTTAAACTATAAATTACAGATACTGAGCATTTCATCTTTAAAAAGTAATCTATCTCAGTATTTTTTTCGAAAAGTGTTGTAATAATTAGAATACATTTCTTCACTTATATTATTAGAAGATATAATTATATCGAAACACTTAAAACCTGTTTATATGCTCCGAATTTCTCATCTGAACTTTCTCGGATCTCCATCGTGAATCGATCGAGATCTCGGAAAGAAGTAAAACATGTTCTACTTTTCCACCCGAGATTTTGTCCACAGCCAATCAATCAGCTTTATGGAAGAGCAACATCATCGGAAGACAAGAAAATCGAATTTTTCAATTACAATTTTTCTCGCACTTGTTATTTTTTATTTTTTAAAGATTAGTTGACTAATTAATTCATTGCTTATGCTCTATCGTTTGCAACAATTAAATACAAATCAATTGATATTGCAAAGATAACAATTTTAAGAATCATCGTCGTTTTTTTCAATGTTAATTAAAAAAAAAAGTAAGTTATCTCTATTCACGATTTTAATTATTATTTCTATTCACGTTTCATACGATTTTAAAGCAGGATTAAATCAAGAAGAAGGCGTTCAATGGCTACAATTAGCATTTGGTGATGAATCTCTAGCTCGTGTACTGTATTCAGATGGTTTAGAGAATTTAGAAGAGGTTGCAATTTTCTTCAGGATGAAAAACACACAGGAGGGTCGCCGTTGGCAGTAATCCCGGATAATGTGTCTGCCATACGAAAAATGTTAATGGATGATAATCGCTCTACCTATCAATTTTTTACATAAGGAACTTAACATTGGATCCGTAGCCATACACAAAATCATTCATGACGAATTACATATGAAATAAGTAGTTTGCCGTTGGGTTTCCATAATCTAACTGAGCACCAAAAAGAGGAGCGTGTCAGAATCAGTAAAGAAACTCTTAAATTGCTAAATGATGGTGGCAACTGCATCTTTTCTAAAATTGTAACAGGTGATGAAACGTACATACCGTTTCTTGGCATTCCAACACGTCAAGAAACCAAAGTAGGGGTCTTTGAAGATGATCCCATGCGACAATGGTGAAAAAACAACGCGCTCTGAAAAAAGAGATGTATGCCGTTTTCTTCAGATGTACGGGATTGGTCAAAGCCATCAAGTTGGAAGGACAGAAGACAGTAACAGCAAACTGGTATACCACTAAATGTCTTCCAGAAATTCTACAAGAACTGAATGTTAGGGGACTAATGCTTCACCATGACAATGTATCTTCACATACAGCCGGATTAACAGTTGAGTTTCTTAAACAAAAACAAATTAAAGTGATCGAACATTCGCCGTATTCACCTGATCTAGCTATGTGCGACTTTTGGTTATTCTTTAATCTTAAAAAGAACTTACGTTGACATCGTTTTCATTCAGAAGAAGAGATTGATGTGGCTATAGATGCATTTTTTTCATCTATTCCAAGAAATGAATAGCTTGAGGCATTTAATCTGTGGAAAATTCGTCTACAAAAGTGCATTGATGCTGGAGGAGACTATTTTGAACCCACCTAAAATTTTGTAAGTATAACTTTAAAAACCTAGCTGTATCTCAAAAATTTCAGAGTGACCCTCGTATGACAAGAGTCCTGTTCATATATAGTTGAATCTAATCTCCTCACTTTTATAACATGTAATTTCTTTTACAAAATTAGAAAGCTATATTCTGTATAACCAGCTAGATATTTTGATGAATAGCAAAATCAAAATTTTTAATATTATTTCTTATGATTGCAATGAAAGTTACTTTCTTACACTGACATCATTATATTTCTTTATGTTGAAAACTTATAATATGTTTGATTATGTTGCAAATTATAATATATTGTGCATTTCTTGATTTAAGTTTTTATAGTATACATTAGATTTCTTTCATACAAAAAGAGATGAAGAATTTGAAGCATTTTATTAATATATTGATTATAAATATGTTAATCAAAGCAAGTTTTAATTATAATATTTTTAATGTTCTGTTTTAATTATTAAAATGCATATTCCAAATAGAAAAAATGCTTGTTGTTGTTGTGTGCCAGCCAGGCTGACAAATGGGGTGCGCTGCACCACTTTTCCAACTGAACCAAATTTGGTGTGGAGTCCGACTTCCTCAGTACACACATGCCATAGGTACCCGTTTATAGGGTAGGCAACCATTCACACACAAAGAAAGGACAAAGACAAGAAAGAGAGAGAAAGTACAACCATGCCCGAGCCAGGATTTGAACCCAGGTCCCACCCATCTGTATTCAGGTACGCTAACCACTAGACAGGTTGGGCGGCAAAAAATGCTTATATATATATATATATATATATATATATATATATAATTGAATTCTAATGTCACAACGATTGTAAAAAAATAGCAATCAATGAAAATCAAAAGTGGAACTATTCTAGAAGTTAAAATATCGACTCCGAGAAATCATAATACGTAAACACCGCTCTCGGATGGATTATTCGAGAAACTGATTACTCGGTCTTGATGACGTCATATTGCTAATTCAGACAAGAAACTGGAGAGTGTAAACAGGCCTTACAGTTTCATTTTTAAAATAAAATTAATAAAGTATTTTCATTTTTTTACGTACTTTTAAAGATTAAAAATAAAGAAATTAAAAAATTTTATGCAGTCTGATTTCACCATATGATAATGAAAACATTGCTAGAGTTAAAGAAATTATGTTTCCGAGAAACAAGTTTTGCATACTTTGAAACTTCAAAATCAAATGTGAATATAAAATTCATGTTTACATTTACTCTTGCAATAGTTAGTTGTTGATTAACGCGCATTTTAAAGCTGTTTACTTTTAATTAACATTATACATTTACTTCTTTCTGAATGTAGGTTGCCTCGAATAGTTCCATGAAACGGATTTAAACCTAAAAGATCCGTTAAATTAATTACATCAAAGTGATATAACAAGAAAGTTTTAGTCGTATGACACTATTACGGCTGAAATCTTTCTTATTACACCACCAAGCCTTTGTCATAACGTGTCAAAACATATGACATAACACTTGTGGCACGTTATGATATTGGATTACGGGATAATTTCCACTTTTGTGTACATGAAGTATGCTTGCGAACAAAATATTTCAGGCTTGCTATATTTTGCTGCATCTACTGTTATAATTTCTGTTATCACTTTATCAATTTTTGAAGTAGTTACGTGTGCTTTCCAAAAAGTGGGCTTCTACCAATTTGAAATTATAGGTCCAATATAAGAAAAAAGATTGACCACAACTCAACAAATAAAATTTATACTGGGAAAGATTTCAGTGGCCTAATTAATTTCTAAAGTTGTATTTATTCAACTGTGCTTCTCATTTATTTGCAAAGTTCAGCCATGTCATATTAAGCGATTCTTTTTTAGTGTAGAGTCAAGTGGTCATGCACTTACCATGGCGAAGAGATATATTTGTGTAAATTAATTTCGGTTACACCCATACATTGCACCATATTTTATTTTTCTCCCTTCACTTTTTTTAAAATTTATTTTAGGCACATTTTTTCGTAAAAAAGAGGGGAAATAAAGGGTACTTTTTATATTACAGATTTAATAGAAAATATTAGCTATAACTCTGTAAAAAGAACTTCATGTTTTAAAACGAATTCCGTTAAGGATTTCAGAGCCCGAACTAAACTTGATGAATTTATTAATTTTAGGATTCTGCCCGTACAGTCACCTATGCATTCACGTAAGATAATGCTTTGTGTCTTGTGCACTAGTCATCAAACGGTTCACTATTAGTTGCTACCAACGGTCACTGCAAACCTGTCTTCGCAACAATTGGAACGTGTGCAACAAGCATTGCAACAGAAGGAGCCAACGCTTGTTAATTGCAAGGGCTTACTGTTTTTGGCCGATAACGCGAGGCTGAATGTCATTGGGTGAATAAGAATATTATACAGCGACTTCATTGAAAAGCGTTGTGCTATACTCTTTACTCAGCTGACCTTGCAAAATTATTTACCAACTCATCCATTACCTGGGCAATCATCTTTGTGGAAAATCCTTCTCCAATGAAGCAGACTTGAAAGACTCACTTCTTTGCGTCAAAAACCCCCAAATATCACAAGGGAGACACGTTGGTGGAAGTTACTGGATGCCGATAGTGATTACTTCGATGCCTAACAATAGGCTACACTTTCTGTAAGGCATGTTCTTTTGGATCATTAAAAACGGCGAGAACTTTCTTGATTACCTTACATTTGAACTATTTTCAGTTAATTTCAAACTTAAGGTTTCATATGAGATTTTTTTAGTTGTGTCCAATATTTCTAAAATTGTAATTCCGGCCTTGCTCCCTAACAATTTTGAATGAAAACTCATAACTTAGTTATTCTTCGTTGCACATATAGAAGCTGTGTATATATTTTACTTAAAAAAAAAAAAAAAAAAATCATACGTAAATTTTAAAAGTAATTTTAATAAAACTTTCTTTGAATAACATTCGATATAAAAAAAAATGAAATTATAAGCAGTGATTTTCCTTTTTAACATGTGTTTCATGCAATATTATTAGATGTACATTACACATTGTACTTTAAATAACTTTGCGTACAATTTACATCTAATAACATTTTTAACTAGTCAGCAGAAGTATATATATATAAAATCACTTTTAATGCAAATATTTTATAATTAAATTCAAATGCTTGCTTAAGGAATAATTTATTTTATTTATAAACTTTTATTGCAATATAGTTCCATGTGTGAGATTTATTGAAATGAATTTTGAGAGTTCTAAAATTACAACACAGCAAATATATAGTTTTCTAAATAATTTTAAAATGCGTCATTCTTAGATAAGCCCAATATAAAA
>JAPDSC010041154.1:40657-57818 GCA_026290005.1 Latrodectus geometricus
TTTTTTTTTTCATTTATTTTGAAGGAATCTGCATTTTTTTGCTTTATCAAATTTTATTTGATAATGTGTAATCAGGTGTTTACTTTAGCAATCAAACAACATAGAAATCATAAATTGTATGTATCATTTGAATTTTAATTCGTAGAATGTTCAATAAATTGAAAAACTAACGTGTTTTAGAAATTTAATTATTGTGAATATCTCTATGAAAATTGTACAATTGAAATATGTAATCCATATGAAAAGTTTGTATAATTGAAAGATGACTTATGATATTAAGTTGAACATTACACCCACAAGTTGTTGATTAACGTAAAAAAGTATGAAAATTTGCATTTTAAGATTATTAAAATTTAGTAAGCATTGTAAAAAAAATAATGTGACAGATTATAGTATTGGAGGAAATGAATTAATGTGCTGGGTTTTGAAAAAATCGATATTTGCTTACATCTGGAGTAAATAAATATTCTTAATAGTATCTCAACTGAAATTATTGCAAAATCTTGTTCTCATAGTAATTTGTATAATTGATTAATCTTAAGAATTTAAGTTGTATTTATTCTCAAAGTTTCAACTAATTACTAAATTTGAATATTTTTTGCACTTGAAGATGTTAATTTTTACTATTATGTTCTGTATAGAAATTAAAAAAAGTTTCAACTTGGTAGAAAGTAATTGCTCATGATCATATGAGACAAAATGATCAAAAATTCTACTTAATGAAACACCTTAAGTAAAATTTACTTGAAATGTGAATAATAATCAATAATAGCTTTTATATAACTAAATGTATTTTTATATTCACTGAGTTAAAGTTTGTTTTGAGATAGAATATTTAAATTTCCTCGTCATAACTTGATCTCATTAAGATCTTAGTTTAGAGAACTTCATTTATCTTATTACATTAATACATAATTTAAGTTTTTTTTAAAATTGAAAAAAAAAAAAAGAATATTTTTATCAAATGAATTGTATAGTGAAAATATTTTAGAGCGATTATAATATATCTAAAATAATCTAATGTTGCATATGAAACTTTAAAGTAAGCATCAAAGATCTTTTTACGTTTTGTAAAACTTTGAGGGTAAAAATGTAGATCAGTGAATCACTGATTTTGAAAAATTATAAAAATTGATTATACAAAATGTCAGTGAGATATAAGATGCTTGAAATAAAGAACTTAAAAGAAAACTCTTGAAGATTTAACTATTATCAGAGATAGGTAGTTAAAAATTTAAGATTTCTTTGTTATTTTGACTTTTGACTCTAATGAAAATTAGATATAATAATGTAATGTTGATATTTTTTTCATGTATATTGCAAATTTTATTTTTATTTTCAAAAACTTCTTTTTGTATAATTTTTTAGTATTTCTGTTTTTAAAGGGAATATTATATCATTCTAAATAAGTGTTTCAATTTAATAATTTTTTAACCATGTCAGAAAAGGTTAAACATCATAGATAATATGTTATTGTAGATAAACATGATTGATGAATTTCATCCATTTGTGCATTTGTTCAAAAAATACATGCGGTAATTGGTTTTTATCATGCTTTATACAGTATTCATCTTTGTTACCATAATGTTTTTATTGTTCATAAATTTGATAAGCTGAATTTTTGTTTTTATCTGCATTGGCAAGCAATAACTGTACTTGCAATTTTTTCACCATATTTCTGGTTTTAAATTTCATATTTTAATTACTTGTTGTACAAATATAGATTTATTTTTACATTGCTATTTTTTAAGTTAAATAATATTTTTGAATGAAAAATGATATTCAATGATGCAAAACACAAGATTTTGCATATATTAATTACAGTAAACACTGATTTATTTATTCAGATCCATGTGCAAACATTCAGTGCTATTTAAGGTGAATCTATAATTCTGTTTGAAAGATTGTGCTTGATTCATTGTCATGTAAAAACTTTAATATTTACTTACAATTAAAGCTTAACTGTTTTATTGCTATGTACCAAAGCCAAACGTTTAGTTTTTCTTTATTTGCCTTCAATTTTGCAATAAGCAAACAGCTTTCATATGAATTAAATACCAATTGACATGAGCAGTGTCTCTTCTGCCATTTTTATGGTAATATTTTTTTGTCCTTGTCTTATGTGTTATTATTTGTTCTTATTTACAGAAAATTACCACATTTGTTATTTATGTATGAAATTGATATGGCAGATTATAAAAAAAATAATTTTAGAGAACACTTTAGATTATTAAGAAGAATGGTAAAACAAAAAAAATCTATTAAGTCATATATTAATTGATACAAAATTTTATTTAAATAATTGCAGACAACTTTAAAATGTTCTAATTAAATGGTAAATGATGTAACATAATATATATGAGAAGGTAAATTTGAAAATTATATGAAGTTTGCATATTGAGAATATATTTAAAAATGATTTTTTGTCTAATGTTTATTCATTGGAAGAATATTTATTGAAAGAAAACCTTCAAATAAATGTGTATAATTATATGAATTATTTTTTTCACTTACTTTTGTAATTTGGGTTTAAATCAATGTCAGTTATTATTGACAAAGTGTATAGTTATGACATTGTTCATTGTTTTTCACAATTCAATGTTTATCACATAGTTCTTAAGGGTTCAAAATAAATATTTTGCTCTTTTATGCTTTTTTAAAAGATTATTTTCTATTGTGGTTCATATACCCTTCTTTTTAAGTAGACTTCTATATGCACATTTTTCAAAGATTAAGTGTCTCAAATCATTCATTCTAAAAAAATGCATTTATAACTATCAATATCATTTTCAGAATATATTTAATGCCCATGTTTTTTTTTTTTTAAATTGTCAAATGCTTAACAATTGATGAATCATAAATTTGGTTTCTATCTATCATTTGGTTTTTTGTCAAAAAATGTAACTATCAATCTTGTTAAATAAGAAAGTGCATTGATAAGGTGCAATAAAACTCTCTTACATTTATTTCTATTATTAAAAAAAAAAGTTAGATGACATTTAGTAATGTACAAGTTACTATATCTGCCTTCTGTCCTTGCAGCTTAATGGCTTTGTCTTGTACATCTTAAAAAAATATATTTTTCTCATGACATTGTCTTTTCACCATTGTAGAATCATCTTCTAAGACCCATACTGTACTTTTTTGACATGTATTCTTTATCATCCTTTGGAATTTAAAATCACATGGCCAACATCTTTAAGTAATTTAAAAATTATTTACAGATTCTGAGATTTTCTTTTTAGTACACTTAATAGTTTTTAGAATATTGTGCATATTCAACAACAAACTTTTCTTTTTCTTTTATAATTCTTCATAAATAATTTTATTGCAGATCATTTGATGTGTACTTTCATTATTAATTAAAACTTTCTGTGTGGCGGATATGTATTTGATTAAAGCTAATAGAGACCTCACGTGTTTTAATTCTGAAAAGTATGATATGTAAAATTCTGTAAAATATTTAAATACATTATCATATGATGGGCCTTCATTACTAAATATTAATTGTAAAAAGTGAATGTATGCTTCTAGATTTGATCCCATTTTAAAATCAGCATTACAAATTTCGTTTTTTCTTATTTCTGAAACTTACTCTATGTAAAATTATTTGCAATTACTTATTAAAAAAATCATCTGCTAGGATAAAATGCATCATATTTATAAATCTAATTGTTATTTTTTCTCTTAATTCCCACCAATATAAATCGCAAAAATTTTAGAATGACCCTAGTAATGGTTGAATTTGGAATATTACAATGTTAAAAAAAATCTTCCAGTGATGGTTTTTCACATAGGAATTTCTTTTAATAATGTAGTAACAAATATAAATTAAAATATTAAATCAGTTGAAATTTATTAATTTTTTATTATGTAAATATATTTTTAAAATTTTGTGATAAACTTGGGATGCATTACAGTTTTCCTTGGAGTAAGCTTAAAGTTTACACTTGTGTATGCCTTTTTCTTCTATAAAAATATTACTCAACTTGACAAACTTGGGGGGGGGGAACTTTTGCTGAGCTATTTAAAATAAGCTATTAAAAAAAGACTATTTAAAAATTTTTAAATCTAAAAAGAGCCTGTATTACATTTATACCTTTTTTTATGTGTGTGCACATTTCATTAGATTTATATGCAGATGTGACCTTTCTTTTTGAAATTATAGCATTTTGATTTTTAATGTTTATTTTATTCTTAATTTTTTCATGATAAATGACACAAACAGCTTATTGTTTTTTTTTATCATGTGGATTTAAATGTTTGCATATTTATTTCTTTTGATAAATTATAGAAAATAATTCCTTAATTGCTCAAGATCTTTTACTACCCATTTTCCATAGATTCTTAAAGGAATATTTAAATTAAGCTGTAAAATGTATTTTATTTAAGTTCCAAAAATAGTTGAAAATTTTCCTGTGGTGGTAAAAGTGGATTTTGTTTTCCATTTATATATTAATTTTGTGCTATTATTAGACAGTGTATCTAATCAATTTGTATTAAATTTGCATTTAAGTTTAAAGTAATGTAAAATAATGTTTTCATCAATTATTTTTTTATTTGATGTTACTATGTATAGTCGTTTTTAAATCTTACTAGCTAAAATTAAATATAATTAAATATTAGCAGCTGTTTTTCTAATTTTTCTTAAAAAAATTGTATATATACTAGAGATTTTTTACTTATCAAAATTTGGCATATGTTTTTACTATTATAAAAATGTTCTATTGGTTTCATGTTATTGATTTATCTTTTAATATGTGTACTTTTGTAACAGTTATCAAGGTTTTTATATTATAATGTTTTATTCTTTTCAGTTTTTCTAATTAATTATATCAGTGAAATCTTCATAATGAATAATGGCTAAAATTGGAAACTTAAATGTTAAAAAAGGTTTGTATATAAAATTTTTATTTTGTATAAACACTCTATTTTAGATTCTATATTTTTTAGTCTATTAATTTTTAATATAGAAAATTTTTTGCATGACTTCCTGATTATAATAATTTTAACAAGAATATTTAATTTTTATAACTTTACTATTTTCATTAGTAAGTAAATATAAAATATAAGAATTTCATTACTTGGAATTGAAAATAGTTCTAGATTGATTCAAAGATGAAAATTGAATATGATCAGGATTTTGCCATGACCAATTGTTGATTTAATTGGTTAATGCTTTTTAGACATTTTGCATTTGAAAATTTTGTAATTTCACCATTAGCAGCGTTTTTAAAAATTGTTTTAAATGCATTACATATGCTAGGTTTTAATGAGATCTTTCTGTTATGTAAAGGTAACATTAAAACTCTTCGAATAAGAATACTGGTTACTTATATACTATGATGACTACTGTGGCGATAAAATTTTCATTGGTGGCAATTTAAATAATATTTACATAATATTCTGTGTTTAAGAGTCCTCTATAATCTATGTTAACTCATGGTTTTTTTTTTTTTTTCTTGTAGTTACCATATTATTTTTTTTGGTCAGAGTTTTGGCGACAAATTTAGATAGTCTTCGTAGTACATAAGTATTGAATATTGTCTGCCACGTTAAAATGAGAACACATTTTTCAAAAAGTTTAATTGCAAGTAATTGCTTGATATTGATGATCATGCTAATATTTGAGATTATTTTATGTTTGAAATGTGAGCTTTATTTGTTCCTCAATAGTCAAATTTGTCTGTTCAGATAAATTAAAAACCAACTTTGACATCTGTATGGAAAAACAAATAAATCTGATATTTGTATAGTAAAATAAACTCTTATAACTATACTCATAATATGTAAGAATTTATTATACGTAACAGTTTATTGTAGAATTGTACTTAAATTCTTATGATTGTCATATTTTTAATTAATTTATATTATATTTTTTTGTAACGGTATAATATTTTAAAAATTATAAATAACTCTCAACTTTAAATATAATATATTCATTATCATACAAAGATTAAAAACATTTTTTTATATCTTTAAGATTTTATTTATCTAATTTTTAGAAAAAAGGGGTACTTATATGTATTATGAGGACTATTCCTAGATATACCACTAAAACTGTCGAACGGAAAAAATAATATGACAACTACTTTAGGCTATTTTAATATAGGCTTTAGAGGGTGTTAAAATAAAGAGTATATTTTAAATTGTGTTAGTTCTGCAAATGAAAATTTTTATCGCCAAATATCACCTAGGTAGTCGGTAAATAGTAAATAAGTACCAAAAAATGTTAACTTTAATTATAAGTTATAATTCATAAATCAACATTTCTTTTTAACTTACTTAAAAGAACTAAGGTTAACTATTAGTGCCTATCTAACTAATGCATACTCATAGTTTTCATTTTTCAGTATTGACAAGTGGTTAATTTTTTGAGTGTTTATTTTCTACTTTACGCTGATTTCTAGTAATTTTTCTACTGTGGAACAAAATTATTTTCATTTCAAGCTATCAAATTTTTGTCTTAAACCAAAATTTTTAAAAATCTTTTTTTTAATATATATGAACAAATTACTGTGTTGATTGATTGATAAAATATAATTCTTTGATAAGTGTATTTGTTTTATAAGTTTTTAATTTTATTAAGTAAAAAATTAATTTGAATAAATTGCATTTTAAGGAATTGCTAATTTTTTAGCTTTATTTTTTCTACTTGATAAATTTTATATTTAAATTAATTTAATCTTAAATTTATCTTGTTCCATGCATTTTTTGTTTATATTTTTTATGTTCCATTTTTAGTATACAAATTCACTCTAACAATTTTTGATTTGAAATAAACTTTTACTTTATAAACTATTTGATTAGAGAATAAAATTATGGAGGCCAATTGCTTTGAAAACATTAATTTAGTGTGGAAAAAGACATAGAATTCATATTTATTTTGGTCTTATTGTGTATAATGTTTTATATTAATAAAAATAATTAATTTAGAGTTGAGTGAAGTATTTTTTATTTATTAGATTTTACAGTTATTTTTATTTGTATTTTCTGTTGTATTTTGGTTGTCATGTTTTGAAGCATAAGCAAAAATTAATATATAAAATATTGTTACTATTTCCATTTTACCAGTGCATACAATAAAGGCACTAGATTGTACTAATGGGCCAAAACAAGACACTACTGATTGTAGTATTTAACCATCATGATCTTTAAACCAATTTGCCATCTTATTTTATTTTAGAACTACCATATTTTATTTTTATAATAAATTTGATAATTTTCTTTTCTTTTAATACTTTGTTATTCCTTAAAATTTGCTACAGCAAAATGAAATAATACCCAAATATTATACTGCTCTAATGACTTTAAATTTACTATAAAATACAATTTTAGTAATGAAAAAACCAAGGTTAGCATCAAATGGAAATAGACTTCCAGATCCTCTTCCTAATGGGGTTATTCTTACCGATGTCATGAAGCGCCAATGGAGGCTTGGTAAATCTATTGGCCTTGGTGGATTTGGAGAAATATATCTAGGTTGGTATTCAGTTATATATTTATGTAAGGTACTTTATATTACATTGATTAATTTTTTTGGCTTCAAAAATAAATTAATTTATTGCATATGATTATCTTAATCATAATTTTTTGATTTTCAATAATAAATCGATAAGTTAAATGCATCCAATATTTCCCATATTTCTTTTTATTGATTGTATTTTCGCTTAAAATATCAGTTTTGCCAATGTTTTGAATGAATTTGAAATTCAAAAATGTTTTGAAAAATAATTACTTTTATTAAAACATGAAAAATACCTTCAACTATTAGTTACTACACTGTTTTCATAATCAATCAAATTCAAATTTTAAATGTTTTTTTTAATAAATTTAAATTATTTGTGCATATGTATTAAAAGTAAAAGTTTATGAAAGTTATTGTGTATAAAATTATGAAAAAATAAAGCATATAAATTCAATGAAAAGTTGATCCTTAATTTTTAACTTATTTTAGAAATAAACTATTAAATTGCTCTAAATTAAATGCTTGAACCAAGGTAAATACCCTATTTTAAAAATAAACTTATAATTTTTCTTGTAATTAAAATACACAAAGATAGTAAAAAATAAATTCAAATAATGCTATGTTTTTCATGAAATACTCAAATCTAAGAGTATTTTGTGGTGACGAAAATTCATATATTTTAAATTTGATATTATAATTTTATGAAAATTATATTTATAGATGGTATGGCTGTAATATAATTATTGATAATATATTAAAAATTTAGAACATTTTATGTTTTGTAATAATATATATTTCTAATTTAATCATTTTGGATCAGCTAGATTAAATCTTTATTCTGTTCAATTGATTTTTCTTTTAATTTTTAAATAAGTAACATGATATTTATCATTATATTCTTCTGCTTTTTTATGTAAAAATGTAGCTGTTGAGAAAGAATTATCAATAAAATTGTTATTTTGTCAGGAAACTTACTTGACCATAAACTCATTACTGGAAAAATCTGTTTTGATTATAAGTTTAAACTGAAAATTCTCATAACACAAAAAAATTTTTATCAGAAATTTTTGAATAATTTATAAGTGTTATCATGAAAATTCTAAATGAAATGATAGAAAATAATAAAAAAATATATATGTAAGGTGAAGAAAAGATATAATTTAAAAAATGAAAAAGCTGCAGGAATGTGTTGTTGAAGAGTGTGTGAAATTATTACAGAAATTGACAATTTTTTTATTCAAATATTATATTTAATGTATTAAATAGTAATGTAGTTAATACATTTGGTCATTTCTTGTGCTTATTGTTAATCAATTGTATTCCCTTTTTATATGATTGTCTCTGTGGTCATAATTATTATATTTTGTATCTGCGAAAAATAAAAAAAAAATGAATAACATTTAAAATGTTGTGATAGTGGATACTGTTAACTATCTAATTTTGAAAAAATTAGTTACATACATCTTAGGTAGCCAGAGAAATATATTTTATTAAGAAGCTTGTAAAATAGAAATGATGATAATTAAGAAGTATTGAAACCTATCATTATTATAAATCTGATCTTAGATTGTTTTAGCTGATAGGAATAAATTATTCAAAATATTTTCTACTTGTCTATTAAAATTATTCAATTTGAATTTATTATAAATTGTTTTTTATTATAATAAATTCTAATAAAAAAGAATTAGTAAAATTCAATAAAAATAAAAGTTTATGGGTATAAAAATTAATAAAAAAATTAAGATATTTTAGCTTTCAATTAAATGTAATAAATTTTACTGACTGTTATTTGTATTTAGGTAAGATTTATTACATTTAATTGAAAGCTAAAATTTAGCATTAATTTTTATACCCATAAACTTTTATTTTTATTAAATTTTACTAATTCCTTTTTTTTAATGTTTGATACAATTATTAATAAGCATATACTTAAAATTAGATTATTAAACATAGTAGTTTATAATAAATCTTGAATAAGAAATGCATATTCTTATTTGAAATAATTTTTTTTTCAGCATCTGATAATATTAAGAGAAAACCTGGTTTAGATGGAAGATTTGTAGTAAAAGTTGTAAGTATTATAACAATTTTATTAAGTTTATGTTTAAAATGGGTCTCATAGGTGTATCTTAAAAGAAGACACACTATCTTCAAACTTAAATTTATGTTTAAATATACTTAAATTTGAGGATAGTGCATCTTTTAAGATAAACCTATGAGACAGTGTGAATGCAAAAAGAACAATAAACCATTGAAGTTTTGCCTCATTAAACTGAATTAAAAGAATTTAATCTCAAAACTTCTCAAGTCTTGACATAGTAATTTCTTTTGGGTCCAATTTTAAATCGTGAAAGCAGTCATGTATTTTATATGTCACTTAATAATTTTCTTTTACAGTGGTACCTCGCATAACGAACGCCTCGCACAGCGAACTTCCTATTCGTTCATTTCATGATTCATACAATGAACTTCGCTTCACACAACAAAGTCGCCCGAGCTTCCACGATCGCTGTTGATGTATTGCCTCCTCCCATGCAGGCACTGCAGTCGTTAGTCACTGAGCTTAACTTACACACGTATCATGGCAATCGTCCTTTTAAGTTAAACTCAATTTTTTTTTATATCATGGTTTCTAAAAAAAGCAGGAAGGTGATTTCTGTTGAAATGAAACAGTAAATAATTAGAAAGAGTGAATGTGGAGTAAAACAGTGTGACCTCGTCAAAACGTTTGGCCTAAGCAAGACCACCATTTTGACAAATAAGGATGCAATCAAATCAGCCAAAGGAGTATCAAAACTATTTAATGAAAAACATAGGTCTTCAATACACGAGGAATTGGAGAAGCAATTAGTGATTTGTATTAAGGACAGGCAGGTGAAAGGGGACGTAACAACCCAAGATATTATCTGTCACAAAGCCAAGATAATTTATGACGATATAAAGAAAAACGTCCCTGTAAATAAGAGCAATCAAGATAATGAAGAAAAATTTAAAGCCAGCAGGAGGTGGTTTTTTAGATTTAAGAAAAGGTGTGGAATCCACAGCTTTACTATGCATGGTGATGCTGGCAGTGCTGACAAGAAAGAAGCAGAAAAGTTCTCAATTAATTTTCAAAAATATATTAAGGATGAAGGATACTACCCACAACAAATGTTCAATGCCGATGAAACAGGTCTTTTCTGGAAAAGAATGCCGAGCAGAACCTTCATTACAAAAGAGGAGAAGAAATTGACACAAATTTCATGAAGGACAGACTTACCCTTATGTTTTCGTCTAATGCCAGCAGAGACCTCAAGATCAAACCTCTATTGGTTTATCACTCTGAAAATCCAAGAGTTTTTAAGCAAAATAACATTTTAAGTCCAATCTGCCCGTCCATTGGAAGTCCAATAAAAAAGCCTGGTTGACCCAAGTTATCTTCAACGAATGGATTCTAAAAACCTTTGCTCCTGCCGTGAAGAAATTCTTGCTGGAAAAAGAACTACCACTCAAAGCCCTTCTGATACTTGACAATGCCCCTTCTCACCCAAAAGACCTAGAGGAAATATTGCAGGAAAATTATCCATTTATCAGGGTGCAGTATTTGCCACCAAACACCACATCCATTCTTCAGCCAATGGATCAGCAAGTTATTGCGAACTTTAAAAAACTCTACACTAGAGCCCTCTTTTATAAGGTGTTTGAAGAATGCGAGTTTGGTGGAGACAATATGACTGTCCGAAAGTTTTGGAAGAAGTTTGACATCCGTTTGGCAATACGATTTATACAGAAGGCCTGGGAAGAAGTGTCACAAATGACCCTCATTTCTGCTTGGAAGATGCTTTTGCCTTCATGGACCCAGGAAGATGCAGTTGTTGATGACACAGAAGTGATGAAGGACATCATCACAGTGGCCCAAAGGCTGGAATTAGAGGAAGAGGATGTAGAGGAGCTTATTGAGGAACACGAAGAAGAGTTGACAACTGAAGTGCTCCAAGCACTTCTGGTCCTGCAACGGGACAATGCTCAAAGGGAAGCGTCATCTGATAATGAGGATCAACAAATCATTGGATCCTCATTAAACAGATCAAATGGAAAGCAGCTCAGGAGCTTACCAATGTCCACTATCCAGATTCAGCTGTAGCAAACAGGATCAACGATCTTTACTCCGATACTCTTGTCCGTTATTTCCAGCAGATGTTGAAAAAAAGAGAAAAACAAATGACTTTGGACAGGTTTTTCATGAAACCATCGGCCAAAAAGCAGAAAATGGATGAAGATGTGCAAAATTCGGTAAACTCTACTTAGTCTGTCTTAAAATTTAAAAAATTATGTTTTTAGATGTATGTATCTAAATAAAAATAATAACAAAAAATTTATCTTTTTTTATGTCATCTTGGCATATTTTATGCTACAGAACAAATTATTTTTTTAACATGTATTTATATAGGAAAACGCGTTTCACATAATGAACTTTTCGCATTACGAACTTGCTGCTGGAATGAATTAAGTTCGTTGTGTGAGGCACCACCGTACTTTATTTCAAGATATTTTTTTAAAAAAATATTTATCTTTATAAATAATTTTTGTATGGGCTATTCAAATTAATCCTAAGTTTTAAATTATAAATGTTAGAACTAATAATAAACTTAAGATAGATATGGAAAATCTCAAAATGCAAGCATAAGGTGTGGTAATCAAACAATGACCCGAAAAATCACCTAGTTTCCAAAAAATGAACCCTTATTTTGATCAGTGTAAATAATTAGTTAATTAAACATGTGTGTGTGTACCCAGCTACTTTCTTCCATAATAATTTGATGTCATACTTCCAAAAATAATTTAAGTTATAATAAAACTGACAGAAAAACTTTAAAAGTTCTCTAGTTGTAATAAAAGTATCATAAAAGACATCCAGATGAGAATACTTATTACCCAACTATTAAAATAGCAAATATTTTTATTATGAGAAAACTCAAACAAGAATCCAATATTTCACTTGGAAAACTCACCAAACTTTTTTACTTTCTTCACAATTTCAAATAAAATACTTAAAAAATGGAGTTTGCAAAGAAACTAAAAGTCAAGATCATAAACTTCAGTTTAATCATCTGAAAGTACAAAATAGGCATTACTCACACCCTCTAAATTAATTTTCCTGCATGGTGTATGTGAACCTAGTCATTATATATATATATATATATATATATATATATATATATATATATATATATATATATATATATATATATAAATTTGTAGTAAGAGTTGTATTATATACAATTTTATTGAACTCATGCTTAGTATATTTAATTTAAATAAAAGGATTGCAATTATTGATATTCTTTTTATTTATAATCAAATGAAGAACTTTTGGAATAATCCATTGTTAATGGGCAATTAGTTTATTATAATATGAATTTTTCATTAATTAAAATGTTTTTGTTATATCAATTTTGTTCCTACTCCATTCTATCATTTCTTTTTACAATTATTAACATGCTTTTTATTTTATTGTTTTTCATTATTCTTAAGTTTTTATTTATTTTTATGACTAGTTTCATTTTTCTAAATGCTATTTAAATTAATTTTATTTGTTAAATTTTTGTATTGGAAATATAAGTATAATGTTAAATACAATTTACATATTAAATATTTCGTATTCCTACAGTAATAGTTTTATGTAGTTCAAACAAATTTCTATTGATTTGCACCTATTTTTAATTTTGTCTGTAAGGAATATTTTATTAAAAGAAATCATTTCCTTACTACTAAAAAATAATGGTTCATTTTGCTCATTTGTTTTCTTTTTCTTGTTTTTAGGAACCTCATGCAAATGGTCCTTTATTTTCAGAAATGCATTTTTATCATCGTGTGGGTAAAATTGAACAAAGTAAGTGAAATGTAAATTTTTAATATTTAAATTTATCAAGTTTTTTCAACTTTAAAATTTAATTTCATTTAATGGATTATCTGAGTCAAAGTTGATTAAATTTCTACTTGTTCTATATTTCTATTTCAAATTTATTGCTTTTTACAATTTAAATTTTTTAAAATGATTTTAATGCCTTTCTTATGATTAAATTTAACTAATTCCTACTAAAAAAAGTCATTTATTAACACTGTACTTTAGTAAAATTACTTTTTTCTCTACAATGTATACTATAGAGAATTTAAATTTAATTATATATAACTATTCATACATGGTATAAAAAAGTATGAAAGATTTTTTTTAATTGTATGCACTTCAATTTTTTATCACACATACACACTTGATTTAAAAATAACATTTATATAACAGTAAAAATATTTTTTAAATTGTATCAATGTTGCATTAAAAATGTAAGTTTTTTATATTTTGATAAATAATTCTCTTTTTGTATTGCACTCCTAAAAATTCTTAAATTCATCTTTCACAATTTTTTATACTTCTGTTAGTTTTTTTACTATGTTACAACTATAGCTTTCTAAGAACATTTCACTACAGTGTTTTCAAATAAGGAGATGTTTTGAGTTAACTCCTAAATAAAATAATAATAATAATAATTATTTGAAAACATTTAATTGTTAGAAATACAAAAACCTGTCAAGTTATGATAGAATAATATATTTAACTAACATTAACCAATTGATATTATTTATTTCAGTATTTATTATTAATCTGCGTGCATGTATAAGGAATATGATGTTGCAAAAAGTGTTGTTTAATGTTGTGAGAATATAGAATTATTAGTAATGATAGTTTTTTGTTGACATGTTTGTTTTTCATATTGCATTACTCGTATGTTTATTTAATGAAGTGGAAATATAATTATACAATATTGATATTTATATTTAACCTGTGGTTTATTTTGCAAATTGAACATAAAAAATGAAATAATTCCATTTGCATAAAATAGAATCAAAAATATTATGAATGTTGCATAACTAATGAAGTTGAAATAACTTACTTTACTTTTTATCTGGGTAGTAATGTTATACAGTTTCACTTAACATTTAATTACAAAAAGATATTAATGGTTGGTCATGTGAATTTAAGCAGTAATGTATCATTTATGTGTACACTCATTACTCCATATTAAGCATAAGTTGATTGAAAATTGCAGCTCATGGTTACATAATATATATATATATATATATTTAAAGAGGAATATTACAATAAAGGTTATTTTATTTTGATTTTTAAAAGTTCAATGACTTTCCAGCAGTAAAACTTTTTCTTATTTATTAACTTGTTTTTAGTTTATATACAAGTTTTCACTTGTGGCACAACATTTTATGTCATAAACTGAATTCTTTAAACAGAATATTTTTTCAGAAATTTATAAATTTTGTACTAAAATTGCTTTTTATTTTAGTTGAAGAATGGAAGCAAAAGAAAAAATTAAATTTTCTTGGAATGCCAAAATTTATAGGCTCTGGTTCTCATGAGTATAAAGGTGTTAAGTACCGTTTTATGGTAATGGAACGATTTGGTGAAGATTTACAGAAAAAATTGGATCGAAACAATAAAGTCTTCCCTATGAAAACTGTATATACAATAGGAAAAATGGTTGTAAGTACATTATTTGAGTTTACAAGTGTTATATAAAGCATTTAACATTTAATCAATTTTAAATAATCATTAATTGTAATTAACAATTTTCTTTGTTAAGATAACTTTACATGTGAAACTTAATTTAAGACTTTGCCTACATGCTCTTATATTAAATAGTTTATTTGTTAACAAATTAGATTGTTTCATCTCTAAATTACATTATAAGATTAAAAAAAAAAGCAAGCAACTAATGATAACATTAGTTTAAATTCTTATTTAAACTATTTAAATTATAATTAATGTATCATTTAAAAACTTATTAAGACCATCCATAAATTGAAATTCTGTTAATCTGTAATTAATATGTCTAATAATTGAGAAATGAAATACATAAATAAATATACCAATAGAAAAATTAAGATATAAAGGGAGTAAAACTATGTATATGTGTATTATAAAATATGTGTTTATATTACAATTTAAAAGAATTTAAATTTTTTCTTTATACAAATGTATAATCTTTATTCAATTTTAAAAGTTAATAAAATCGATAGTTGAAGATTTTTGAACCATTCAAAGTAGTTTTGGTATGTATTATATTTAATAACATGTCCTGTCTTTGTGTAAATGAAAAACAAGCTTAAAATGCATTTTATTACTAAATAGAAAAAATTAATGTATTTGCATTTTAGACATTTGTTTTGTTAATCTGTATTTATTTATTTACCTTCAGTTAGATATTTTAGAATATGTTCATAGTCATGGATACATTCATGCAGATGTAAAAGCTTCAAATTTATTACAAGGATATGGCATAGAAAAAGAAAATGAGGTATTTTTTAAAATACTGTATTTATTATACAAAATTTATATATTAAGTAAATTACAAATTAAGTAGTAGTCTGCTTAAAATCGTTGTTTGACTTAAATTTTCTTATTGTAGTCACTAAAAAGTACTTGTGGTGAATAAATTTAGTATTTCCATTTCAATCTTTCAATTACTTTAAGAAATTTTCTGATATAAACGTTTTGATATAATAAGTATAAACTTGTCTCTTTCCATCTCCACTAAATAAATATAATAAGCAGAACTTTTTACACTGCATTGTAGACTACCTTACTGTTGTGTAAGACTCAAAATCATATATTCATCAAATTCGACAATATTTTTTCAGTATAAAAATACTGCTTTTGATTAAAATACAAGAATTGCAATATAGCTTTTTGAACTGTAAATTGAAAGTTGACTAAAAAAAAAAAAAAAAATCATTCCAGAGTTATAAATGTATATCAAACAAGTTACTTAGCCAATTTGGTATCTATGTTCATTGGTATGATTCATTCTAAAGGTATAAGTAGGTGTTTGATGCACAATAATATAAAAATAAAAATTTTTTTTTTTTTTGTTGTTGCACAGAGGTCAAATTAGATCAAGATCTATGGTTTATTGTGGATTCAGAATCACTACAAACATCCAATGGCAAAGTGGGAGTAGAACATATTTTGGGCTAGGATGTTTGCAGTGGTTCACCATCCAAACCTAAAGATCTATATGATCTAATGAACCAAAGTAAGATATATTGATAAAAATTTGAAATTTTAGATTTAATAATGATAAATTATCCATTATAAAGAAGCCATAAATGATTAGAAATAGTTCTCTCTTGTTAGGTTAAAATTTTATTATTTTTTTAATTAATATCATTTACTATTAAGAATTTATTTTAGTAATTTTACAATAAATGTCAAATCTACTGTAATAGATAACTTCTCAAATAAGAAAATAAATTGCTAATAGAATGTAAAATATTTGTTTCTAAATCTTTATTGATACAAAAAATGTTGTAATTTCTTACATGCGGAAAAATTTTGATCTTATTTTGCATAATAGTTTGAATTTTGCTGTAATAAAGTAACTTCAAATTTCATAATTATTCAAAAAATATAATGTTGGTAATTTTAATTATAACTGTAAAATAACTGATATTAAATGGAATTATTTGATGTTATGTAACTTTATCATATTTTTTAAAATTTATCTGATTCTATTGTATTAATACATGGTATTAAAAGTAAAATTGTTAATTTTAATGTGATGTTTTATGTCAAATTTGTTGGTAAGTTATGCAATTTCTTTGTCTTTTGAAGAATATATATGATAGTGTTACTGAAAGTAC
>JAPDSC010041154.1:62818-91370 GCA_026290005.1 Latrodectus geometricus
AATGTACTAATGTGTCCTTAAATAAAATGTTTCAAATAAATGATAAAAATTAGTTGATTAACTAAAGATTACAAAAAATATGAGAATGATCTTGAGGGTTTGTTGGATCCATTTGTAGGGACAAAATTTTCATTCTGTTAGAGAGTACAAAAAAAACTTAAAAATTTTCAAGCATATTGCTTATTTCCAATTAAAGAATTTTTAAAAATCACCTCTACAAAAAATCAAATGAAAGGAATCATAGAATGAAAACAGCATTTCTGTAATGATTATAGATTATACTTAGGGAATTTTCTTTCTATCTATTAAGTAATGTTACATCACTTTTTGACCTGTGAGCAAACTTGAAGAATCAGTGCAATCATCAGTAATGACGAGTTTTACCTCAGCAAAATAGAATCTCTTTTTGTCTTTGTTAATTGAAAAAAAAAAGCGATTTTTACTCCTTAAAACTAAGCCAAATAGTATGAAGCATCTTGCATTCAATTTGTGCTTATTCTTGTTACAGCATTGCATTATTAATAAATGATATAGAAATAACCAATAATATATTGGAAGAAAAGAGAAATAGAAAAAAAAATTACATAATGTTCAAAGACTTTGGGTTGGACATATTAAAGAACTACCATGTTTTATTCTAACTATAACAGCTGTAAAATGTATTTTGTGTGCTATTTGTTAGCATGATTTTACTACGTGGTCTCTATATGACTGTAAAAACACTTGGAAAGCAAAATTACATGAAAACAATTTTTAAATCTAATAAAAATCATGTTAACAATATCATTAAAAATATTGATTTTATTAAAAGTTCAGAACCATTGCAGAACATAATGTCATTCTTAACTGAGATAATCAACTGATATGCAAAACTTATTTTTAAAAATTATTGCAAAATTCTCAACTGATATACCATAAATGTAGGCAAACTGAGTGAAATATTGTATCAAAATGTTTAATATTTTCCTTTCAAGTTGGTATAAGCTGAACTCAGAAATGATTGTTTTTAATTGCAACAAATATTAGTAAAGATAATAAGTCAAGATCCACTCCATTTTTATCTTAGTCTATTGGGGATAGAAAGAGAACTGTTTGATTCTTTCCTTACTGATACATGCAGATAATATTATTGTAAGGTTTTTACTGTAATAAATAGCAAATTTAAAAATGAATAAATCATGGGAAAACTGTGTAGCATTTCCTTATGATGATCAAAATATAATGACAGATATTTTAAAGTGAAATTTTTTTCATTCGCAAAAAATAGTTTAATGTTAATTTAGAAAATTGTGCAATCCAAAGTATGCTACAACTCAGTAGACATCTTTGATAGCTTTTAGAAAATAGTATTTTTTCAAAGTTTAAAATGTATTTTTAACTAATGTTTAAAACTGAATTTTTTGAGAAAATGCAGTGGGATATTATAAAATTCTTTTGACTAACTTACAATTAAGATAATATTTGATACAAAATAAATTTTGGATACCTGCTGTGAAAAAAATAGAAGAATGTAAATTAATGCCATTATAATGTTTTCATTTTTAATATGATGTCAACAAATTTAATAACTATGTTTATAATTTATAGCTCTTATAACAGTAACTTTTCAAATGTATTACCATGCATACAAAAAGGTTGATATATTGTCATTGTTTAAAATATTAATTTATATTAAAATGGAATTTTTATCATTAACTTTTCTCTAATTTGTTAAACATTAGCAATTTTTTTTTTTTATTTAGCTCATTCTCGAAGAGGTGATTTAGAAATTTTAGGTTACAATATGCTTCAGTGGCTATGTGGACATTTACCTTGGGAAGATAATTTAAAAGATGTAGAAAGTGTTAGCCGTCAAAAAAGCATGTGAGTACTTATCCTTTATTTTCATTTCTTAAAATGTTTAATTTGTATGGACTTAAAAATTTACTACATTTTTTCATCATGATTATCTAAGTAAATTTGGTGCTTGTCTTTTTTTTTTTACATTGTTTTCATTTTGTGTTTAATGTAGTGATCAATTATGAAATAGCTTACTATAATTTTATATATTAATTTGTATTTTGTATTTATTATAATGTTCTTTCATGCTAATAATTCTTTTTTAAACTTTTATTCTTATGCTTAAAAATATATTTTTATGCTTAAAAATAGTTTAAAGTTTATTTAATAATTAATGGTAAAAAGTGATTTTCTATTAAATCTTGCAACAACAATTTTAAAATATATGTATTTTTATTACAAATTTCTCAAAGAAAAAAGCACAAAATTAATAAAGCATTATTTCTAAAATCTTAGTTATAATGTAAAAATTAAAATAAAACTTATTTCATCAATAATTGATAGAAATAAATCACATGTTTCAGTTTGATTTAATACTGTGCATGTTAAAAAGGGTTTGTGTAATTTTTGTTTTAATTATTTATGAATGAATTAAACATTAATGCATTATATAAATGTAAAAAATTAATATTTTTATTGGTTAGTGTATCTTAAAAGATTTCAGTTCATCAAATTTTGCTTATAAGGGCTCCAAATTGGCAAATTTTTAATTTAAATTAAAATAAATTTATGTGTGTAATTATTATACCATACAAAGTATAGTACTTACAACCATATGCAGTGCAGAAAAGTATTGTTTAGAATTACATTTTTGAAGTGATAATATCGGTTACTGTGAAAAAAATTTTAATTTTATTTTTAAAAAAGTTATCATATTTATGATTTTTAAAAATAATGCATCACAGTAGTTATCTGCAGCTACAAAATATATTTATAGAATTCATAAGATTAAACTGTATTCATATTAAATTGCCTGATCATTTTAGATGTTATTACAAACCTAATTTAAATATAACTAAAAATTGAATAATATAATTGAATAAAAATTTATATTCTTTTGTGATTATGCTTAAATATTTCTTATCTTATAGTTATAAAATATTTCTATGCTGAAAGGGAGAATTAATTTGATTTTAGATTTTGAATCTAAAAATATGCTCTTTCATAAATGGTTGAAAAAAAATTAAATCTAATTTTACTTTCAAAATGTTTTATTTTTGTTTTATTATTCTAATTTATTCATTCTAAGTTCTAGTAAGTATGAATAATATTCATTGGAACTAGCTTCAAGAATTAAAATTGTAATAGGATTAGTGAATTAAATATATAAAGAGTATCCAAGTTAATACCAATATCTGATTCCTAGCAAATGTAATTTAAATTATCTATGTAGGGATTAACATTATAATAACTCACAAATATAAAATTGTTATTCATTGCTTTGCATTTATTTTGAACAAAATAAAAGAATGAAATGTTATATCAATATTAAAAGTATAGTGTGTGGTATGATAAAGTTTGGAAAATTGTTATTTTATGAAATCTGAATAAAAATCATTGTATATTCATGAAATCATTAAAGATAAAATTTTAAGTGGAAAAAAAACCTCTACTTATTTTATAAAAAATATTTAATATATATATATATTTAGAAAATTAAATTCATTGATTCACTATCAGTTGCTTTGCATAATTTGTCATCTTTAAAAGTATTGTATAGTGATTTGTATACTTTTAAAATAAAATTTTATTAAGAATAAAATTTATTTAAGTGTTATTTAAGAAATTATAATTTATTCATGCTGTTCAATTTTTTTCAAACTCATTTTAAATTTTGCAATATATATCTATTTTTTTCTTGTTTTTTCTTATTTTTCCTATTGTATAAAATAATTTTACTGGTGTTTCAGGTATATGTCCAATATATCATCATTAATTAAAAGTTGTTATCCAAAACGAGCACCACCTCGTAAGTATATTTCTTTTTAAGTCAAAATTTAGAATTCTTTTTTAAATAATTTTGTGCATTGTTATTTCTGCTTCAAATTATAAATAAGTAAATTATTTGTTTTATTTGAAATAAAAATATCTAAATTATTAAATAAAAATCTCTTTAAAGTTTTTATTACTTTAAATAATTAAAATTTTGCTTCTCTTAGTTTTAATTATCTCTTAATTTAATTTAAATATTTTTGATGTAATGAAACTTCTGCTTTACAGCAAAAAACTTTTTTATAGGTGATTAATTCCATTATTTTTTTACTCTAGCAATATTCATCTCTTGTAGTTCCTGATAAAATGTTTTTAAAGATTTTGTTATCTTTATGGCCTAAAAAGAAATTTTTTATTCAAAAATAAAAGCAATTTTAATACTAAAATATCTTCTTTCTTTCTTTATTTTTTTATAAATTTAGCTTGATTTCATCATTTATCTAGTCTTGAAGACTACAACTAATTTAGTTATATTTCTTAAAGTCTCTTGGAACAAAGCATATTGAAACAAAATCTTAAATGAAAAATTCTTTTTAATAAATATACAGCCGCCCAACCTGTCTAGTGGTTAGCGTACCTGACTACAGATAGGTGGGACCTGGGTTCGAATCCTGGCTCGGGCATGGATGTACTTTCTCTCTCTCTTTCTTGTCTTTGTAATTTCTTTGTGTGTGAATGGTTGCCTACCCTATAAACGGGTACCTATGGCATGTGTGTACTGAGGAAGTCTGACTCCACACCAAATATGGTTCAGTTGGAAAAGTGGAGCAGCGCACCCCATACTGCCAGCTTGGCTGGCACACAACAACAACAACAATAAATATACAAAAATAGATTCTAATTTTACTTCCAAGAGCTTTAAGTTGTTTCTTAAAGATTAATAGCTTTATGTGAGTAATTTTACTTGTGAAAAGTTGTATTTTCTTTAATTTTTCTTGTATAGACATATTTTATTTTAAGAAAATATCAAATTTCCCTTATATTGTTATAACTTGTTCTATATTTCCTACTGTTCAATATAAACTTAGTACTGATTTTAAAAAATAAAAAAAAAATCATGTATACATTTGTATTTAGTTATGTGTCATTACATTTATGCATTCTTGAATATTTTTATATTTTCAGGCGGAATAGCTGAATATTTCACATACATAGCAGGTTTAACATTTGAGGAAGAACCAGATTATAAGCACTGTAAAAATATTTTATCTGCAGCAATAAAAGCTTCTGGATTTCAAGATGATGGTATTCTTGTTTTTACTTCTACAGATTTAACAAAGCAGAATTCCCGAAAAGTAAGTTTTAATTATGTTTCTTAGTACTTGAGTATAGATATTTTTTATTGTTAATAACTGTTTTATTTTTTTATTTAACAATTTTTTATCTCTTTTTGAAAATGTCAAATTATTTCTGTTTTTTAAGATATGTTTATGTGAACAAATCTTAAAAACAAACACTTAAATATTTCATAAATGACAGATACTTTTTTTTTTCTTTTTTTTTTTTTTATTTAATTTATTTAGCTTTCAAAAATTTTAATTGATAATCTTAACTAAAACTTATTTTGAATACTTTTCTGTTTTTTTAAAATAGGAATAAGTATATGTTGCCACAAAACTTATAAGTTAAAGTTGGATTATGTATTTAGTATGAAATAAAGAATCTATCTTAAGAAAATAAAGTGAACATTATTAATTTTTATATATTTAATAAATGTATACCATAATATTTTAATTTTTTTTTTATAACCATTGTATGATTGTAAATATTATGGAAGCATTTATTCAGCTGTTTCAATGCTCTTATTAACTCTTCTGATTTTTCTAAAACATTCTAGATTTTAGAATTAGTGATACATGTTTTTGAACATAACTTAAACTATCAGCTCAAGTATTTATTTTAACCTGGAATAAAAAATATGCATAGACATATAAGATAAGTTTTTTTACTAATCAATCAAAAAGAGTTTTCTGTAAATATTTTGTGTATATTTCAAATGTGTGATTCAATTGTCAGTATTTGTAAGTATAATATAAATGATTTAAAATTTTGAATTATTTTAAATTTTTGATTTCTAATTTTACATTTGTGACTGGTAAGAAATTAGAATGTATAGTGGACTGTACTTCAAAATAACAATTTATTAAGATTGATTGCCACATATCTGACAAGCTCAAGAAGAAGATTGATTCATAACAGTTTACAGATAAGGGTTCAGTAGACACCTTTTTTCTTTGAGTGTTATGGAGAGAATTGTAATGCTATTGGTAGTAGAAATTGCAGTGCTGCAAAATCAGAAACACTTGTATGCAAATCTTTTGTTGATACTTAGAAAAACTAAAGGTCTCCATGCATTTGTGACCATATCAGTGTTTAGATTAATAAATGTTTAGAAAATTATCAAAATATGATGCACCAATTAAATAATTTTATGCAAAAAATGAACAAAGAACTATATATACATTTGACAATTGAAATTGGATTCAAGACCAAAGTATATATTAAAATGACTGTAATATTTAAAATCTTTTTAAATTCAGAAAACTAAAAAAAAGAGAGACTTGATAATGTGTTTTAAGATATAAAAAAATTCTGTACTGAATACTTTTTACACTGAACATAGTATTTCAAAAATTTGCACTGAAAGAAAAACTATTCTTTTACATGTATCAAAACTTGGGGCATAGCCAAGGCGGGCTGAAAATGAATATTTGCCTACCACAAATATTTTTGTAAATTGAAGTTATTCAAAACATTTTAATAAGTTTTACAAATTTTAAATCCATGTTTTTCATTCTATCTAAAGAAATGTCTTTTATCATAAGAAGATAAATATATCTAAACATTTCTGAAAAAAGTAGATTTTTTGTCTCCCGAAAAATGGTTTGGAACTTTGGGTTGGTGTTTCTAGACATGAAAATGCCTCTACAGAAGATGTTCCTACTTTTGTCAAAAAGTTTTCTGAAAACAATTTTTCGAATAATTACTTTCTATTATAGATAATTTATGAGTGTTTGACCTTTATATTATTTTAACTCTGCTAGGAAACATTCCCACATGTCAATTTAAAGCAAAAAAATCTACATCAAATAGCTGTTAAATAGAAAATCCTATATCAGAATCCGGTACAAAAGTAAAAATTAATAATCAAAGCAAAAATTAAAAAAAAAAAAAAAAAAAAAAAAAAAAAAAAAAAAACCAGTACTTTTTAAACTATGGCAATTTTTAAAAATATATTAAATTTTGCCAATTGTGAACTATTAGTAAAAGAAAAAGTTGAGATATTGGAAAAATTTTTCTGCCATCTTCCAACACATATTTTGAACCTTTTTTTTTTTTTTTTTTTGGTAATGAGAAAATAAAGTTTGGAAACACTTTATTGTTAGAAAACTCATGGTTTACATATTTAATAATTAAATTTGCTGCTTATTGTAAGTGTCATGTAACTTTTGCAGAATAATATGCAGGCAAATGAAATAGTCTATTCTGAGACATTAAGTTAATCAGCTTTTTATTTCTGGTGAAGTTTAATAGAAAATTCAATGAACATTATCAAAAAATATAAATACTTTCTTTGTTTACTGTGGACAATTTAAACATAATTTTACAGGTGCAGTAATAAGGCTTATTGTTCAACAGGCAACAACACTATTATTATAAAAATAGTGTTCTTTCTGGTAGATTGGATTGCTTCTAAAAGGTTATTATAATTATGCAAAAAGAAACACAATTACTGCAATGAGAAATTCTTTCAATTTCTTAAATTCTGATTTGATGAAATTTTCAATCATGAAGTTTGAATTTAAGAGTCAGAAATCCATGGATATGGTGGTTTTGTCAGTGGATATATTGTTTTTGACACATGCATTAAGCGTTATATTAGCCAAAATATGAAAACAATTCCTGTTCACACAAAATATGTATTATTTATCATTTATTAAATTTGATTATATTTGTCACATATCAAATTAAATAGATTTGTAATTGCATGGAATGGTTGAAAATTGCTATTTGTTCAAGAATACTCTTAAAAGAAACAATTTTCTTAAATTGTTTCTTTTATATTATTTAGAATATTTTAGAATTATCCTTCATACAAAAAGAAGCATTGGGAAAGTTACATCCTATCTGTTCAATAGAGAAATATGAATCTGTAATGTTGGTACATTACTCATCTTTTGAATGTATTGCAAAGTAGTATGATATAACATTTGTCTTTAAGTTCTGCATTATCTCATAAATTTATATTTATTAAGGAATTTTAATTATTATCACTATTTTCAATTGAAAAGCTTTTTTCTCAAGCATTGCTCTTTTCAAAAATTTTACAATTTAAAATCCTTGATGTCATTGCTTGTGTTCAATTTTGTGGCAATATTGTAAAATCAAGTGATTAAAAATCAAACTAATAATTTTCATAATATTATTTTTATTTCAATCTACTTTGAAATAAATAATAGAGAATAAAATTGTTTCCTTGCTTTTTGTGGAAGAACTATCTCACCAATCTAATATTTAACAAGTATCATGGTACTTACGACATGGTACAATATCCATGGTTTACTTATGACAATATGATTAAAAATTGCTTTAGGATAGCAATTTCTAATCCGTATTTTGTCTTAAAGAAAAGTTTACAAAACACAAAATGTTCTGAGTTCATTCATTGTTTAAATCATATTGGAGGATGATTTCTTATCTAAAGATGAAAATAAAGTTACTGAAAGAAATGTTTTCTTCAGATCTGCCAAATTATTGATATTTATATCTACAAATGCAACAAACAAGCTTAACTGCTCTGGAAGTTCTGCAAGAGTACAATGCAAATATTTTCTTCAATATCCATAAACCTTTAAAAAGTTACATTTGTAACAATTTGTCTTGAATATCTTGAAAAGACAAAAGTAGAAGAGGAACATAACTCTAAAAAATAAGTTTAGAAAGTCATTTTTCTATATTTGCTCATTTCAATTATTTTTAAATTTGTGATTGCATTTTCAATTGTGATGATTTTCGTTATTTCAATGGTGTTGAATGACGTCAATTCTGGAATTTAGAAGTAGATATTTCCTTGTTTTTATTAATATTTTTAATTGATGCATTTTTGTTATTTTTTATAACTTGATACAAATTATATCAATTTTTGAACAATGAAATATAAGATTCACATAAAATAGTTTTCAGTTGTATTAAGAAATTGCATCTTTAAAGCCAATGACAATATGTGTTATCTAAAATTTTCTAGATATGCCACTGGTTGATAGTCGTATAATTTTCTGGGGAGGTGGCTATTTCCTTGCTTGATTCTTAAAATTCTTGTTTTTAGGTTTAAAAGGTTCTTTTGTATTTTAATCTTTTATGCAAGTAAGGCTAGGAGCTGGGCATTTGTTTTGTTAAAAAACCTCAAGTGTATTAATCAGGCGATAACTTTGTTTCTCCAAATAAGTTTATAGGTTTCTATCATTTTATATTGAGCAAAAGAATCATGTAAAATTCAAAAATATACTTATACTTATTTGTACTTAAGCTATCATATTAAATAGCAGTTTACTAACTTGATATATTTGTTTTCTTCCTTTACAAAATGGAAAAAATTCAAAATGTTTTTATCTGTTAAGATGATAGATATTAGTTATGTTTTATTAATATTTTTAATATTTATTTAAGATCATTTATATTTTAAAAAAAACTTAAGATACTGATTACATAAATTTAAACACTTAATCATTGTTTGACTGTTTTAAATATAATAAATTTTAGATTATGCATAAGGTATACAGAATAGAAGTTTAACAAAATCTTATATTTTTCAAAATGCATTTTTGTGCTTATTTATTAATGTTTAAAATTGTATTTTAATGTTTTCAAATCATTAAATTCTGTAGAATCTTAAAAGACCTGCTGAAAGAGGAAGCTGTAGTTTTTCACCACCTGCAAAATCAAAGAAAATGCATGACTCATCTGAAAATATTGCATCTCCAATACCTCAGCGAAAATTGAGGCGAGTGGCATCTGCAACACATAGCATGCAAGCTTCTGGTTCTGGTCATTTAAATTCTTCAAATTCTTTTCGTCTTCTTGAAAACCCAACTCCTGCCATGTTATTAGTGATGCAACGAAATTTAGAGCGTCAAATGCAAGTTTCTAATTTATCGAAAAGTTCTGTGATTGATCAAAATGGTATTAAAGCTGTTCTTCTAGCAGATATTATGCCTAGGAGAAGAGGTTAGTAAAAAATTACATGCTTAGATTTCAGTTATATTGAAGTACATATTTTTTCCTACTCACTTCTTTATTTTATTTTTGTTTGTATATTTTAAATTTCTAGAATTGATAGTTGTGCTATCAAAAGTTGATTGTAAATAAGATTTTCAATTATTTTTCATGAAACATTTCACATCTTTTGTTTTGTTGCTCCTGTATTTATTGATTATTTAAATCATCAAAAGTGAAGAAACTAGGAATTTTCAACCTTTTTCTTTTCCGTACCTTCTGATTAATATTTTTGCTTGTTAGTACTACCTTATAAAATACTTGTTACTTTTTCATGCAAAAATTTGTTTCATAAGTAGCAACAAGACAAGTACTTAGCATAAAGCCATTAAAAAGTCTCTTGTTCTTGTAAAGTGACTTATCTGTTTAATTTCATGTCTAATAAATATATACAACCGTATTAAACATTTATTTATTTATTGTAAAGAAAGTTATTTATTGTGTCTGTACCATCTCATCTGCATCCTAAACATTATAAAAATCACATATTACAAAATTAAAATCATCATATTCAATTTAAAGGTAAAAGTAAATCACATAGTGAAACAAGGATTATAAAGCAAAACATAAATTTTTCAATCTGAACTTAATTTAATCAAATAATAAGAAATTTCTTGCTTTTTGCTACTTATTGTACAGCTGTAGTATTGATATAAAAATACAAATTTTGTTAATCTATCCTAATGCAAGAGGTTTGTACAGAGGCATGCTGAGTAACTAAACCATGTCATCACTATTATGTTTTCAAATCTTTAACTTTGCTATATTATTTTGTCACATTATTAAATTAGCCTACCTACAATTGTGAAATTCTTCTGCAGATTCTTAACTTTTGTTTCATTTTTCTTGCAAATGCTTTCATTAGCTTTTTTAAAACAAATGAACTTTTATATAGCAATTTGGTTCTTTTTTGTTTACCTGATGTCAGATTCACATTACTTAATATTTTTTATTTTTATTAAAATGGTAATTTATTTGTGTTTTTCCAATAGAAAATGTTTGCTGATCATTTTAATTTTTTCAACATATAAGGAATAATTTTAGATTTAAAGTGTAAAATGATGATTGTTCTGCAATTTGATTAATTTCCAGAATATTCTGCAATGTGTTATGCATTAAATTTAGAAATGTGTGATGAATATTTTGTTATTAAAATATGCTATTGTGTAGCAAAATAATATATTAATTAAAGTAATAAAAATAGCAGAAGAAATTTATGAAAAATTATATTGAAGTGTTTTCAGTCATCTCCATAAAAATGTACTTAAAATGTATACAAATTCCTTTTTTTTTTTTTTTTAATTTAAAAATAAATCTGATCAGTTTTCAGTTAATGTAATTTCACATTTTGTTATTCATTTGAAAATAAAAGATTGCAAACTTGTTTAAATTTCTGCTTTTATAAAATAATGTAGCCAATAGTTTTTATTATATCATAAAAATTCATTGGAAATATTTATTACATGCATTTTTTTCTAATCAAAATTTTTTCATGAAATATGAAAAAATTTGCTCTTTTGCAATGTACATATTTATTTAATGAAAGAAAAAAAATGAGAGTTTAAAAGAATTATTTGTTTAACTGTGAATATTCTATTTCTTGCATCAAATTTAACTCTGTCTTAATAGATTTTACTGTATATCAAATAAAAATTTTAGTTATTTCTTAAAATTTGTTTCATTTCTCAAATGGTTTGAATTCCTAGTATTTTTCTGTTTTATATTTAGCAAGTTAGAAAAAGCAATTTTTAAAGTTATAGTTTTTAAATTTCTTTAAATATCTTGCCTAAAAATTTTGTGATTTAAGTTTTGCAAATAGGATTAATTTCATGTTATTTAAGAACATAACTTTTACTAACTTTATAGCCATAAGTTATTGCTTCTATCTGTATCATAAAAAGTAAAATTTTTTTTATGAAAGACATATTATGATTTTAATTATCTACTTAATTTAATCTTTTTTCATTAATCTTATAACATTATTCTAAAGTTTATGAAATGTATTATTTGTAATTTACATCTTTGCTATTCCAAACTATTCATTATAATTACAGGTAAAAAATTTACTTATCTATTTCCAAGCAATTGTTTCAGTTATTTTATAGAAACAATTGCATCAATTTGAGAAGATAAAATTTTGTTGAGTGATCTTCACCTCTGCTATGAAATTTTTTTTGTCATCAAATTAAAAAGTTATGATGAATATTTAGTTTTTAATTGTACTTCGTTAGTTCTAAGATATTTTTTCTTTCCTTTCTTAGAACTTTTTAACTACTGTTTAATTAAGTTTGATGCATGCTGATTTTTTAAAGTTATTAGTTAATATCAGAAAGATTAGTAAAAATTGATTGAATTTATTTTCCGCCAACTAATCTTATGCATATTTATGAATTCTGATACTAAAATTACTAATAATACTTTTGTAATCAATTTTAATGCAGTAAATTTATTTTATTTTCAAAAATATATAAATCCCCATAAACAAGATACAAATTAACTGCTATAAATTACATTTGTGTCTTATTAATTTAAATTAAATAGTTTTTTATTTAAAAATAAATTGAAGTTATTGTGTATGCAGTTTTTTTAAAGTAACAAAGTACTATTTTATATGTAAATCAGTTGCTTAGTTCATTTAGGATGCATTTTTTATGTATCTAATGTTTGTTTTTTACTTTAGCTGCAAGAACTCTTCTTCAAAATGGATTCAGGCACAGGACATAAAGTGCAGTTTTTATTTTGGAATCAACATCTTGAAAATGAAATTCTCTTGAATGAGATAAAATTATTTCTAAAATTGCATAGTTAAATGTATGTAAATATTTATTCTTACATGTTTTATTTTTCTTAGAAAACATTGATAGTTGCACTTGTTCAATGGCTAAGTGCAAATGTATTTTAAGGCTATGCTCTTAATGAATTAATGATTCACTGTATGTTAAAATTAGCTGTTCAACATTTGTTAATATGCATTGCTAAGCATTTACTTAAAGAACATTAACCTCGCCTTTCATATTAATGTTCTTAAGATTATAAAAAAGAACTGTAATTTGCTATTTTTTATTCAAATTACCATGTACATATTTAGGAATAGAAAATTTAAATAAGTGATAATGTATATATCAACATATCAAGATCTCTTGTATAAATTTAAATAAAATTTTATTGTAATTAAAATATGAACTTATTTATTTTCATTTACACACCATCAAATATGTACATAATCTTCAACCATCATATTAGCCAATTATATTTAATTGCATGTGATATTTTTAAATTTTTCCTGTTATTAAATAAATGTAATATTTACTCATATCTAATAAACCTTAAATTTATTCACTTTATGACTAAAAAATTTTAACATGAAAGAAAGAATTAAAAAAGCTATTAATAAGATATGAATTTATAAATGAACAACATTAAATTAAATGCATTCAAAAAATGTTTTATAATTTTTTGTACAAATGTCTTTAAAGTAAAAAACTGCAAAATAATAAACTTTATAATAAGTTATACAACTTGTTTTTTAATATTATAAACTTGTATTGTAATATAAGTTTTATACAATAAATAACTTCATCTTAGCAATCATAATATGCTAACTCTTTATTAGCCTTTTATTATTAAAGTAAAAAAGTATTTCCAAATAATAAACTTTATAATAGGCTAACTTGTTTTTATAATTTTTATAAAAAAAATTTGGGATAAAATGAGTGATTTTTCTTCCTTATTTAAATTCAAGATACAGCTTTAGTTAATATTATACATTTAGTTCTCTGAAAATAGTTCTTGAAAGTTTTCGTAAAATTTCTCTTCCAAACTTACTGTCTGACCCTAATTTTATTGTGAATCTAATATAATGCAAGTACAAATATTGCTTGAAATTAATTTTGTATTTACAGAAGATATTATCTTTATATAAAGTACTTTAAATTTACCACAGTTGCGTGTACGTGAATATCAAAAAATAAAGCACAATAATAAAGTAGGGAAAAAATTATCTTGAAAAGCAAAATATGTAGAAGCCTTTTACACAATTCAAATATATATTTGTCCTTAAACAGAAATTCTGAAAATTTGATCAAATAGCTTGCATATGGAGTCAAACTATTTAACATCCTTTTGAATTAAAAAGAAAAAGCCAAATTTCATGTTTTTTATTTTAATAAATGCTATCAAACATGAAAATGTATCTTCAATTTATGGTAATTTTGAAAACAAAATCATGTTATAAAATGATAGGTAGTTAGAAAGTAATTACTATAGACTTTGTGTTTTATTGTAAAAACTAAACCTGTAGATAAACTAAACTAAACCAGATGATTATGTAAAAACTTGGTTAAGGTTTTATTGTTCAGCGGATGACAACAAAGCAAGGAAAATTCAACCACAAGATAGTGGTGAATCCTAGAGTTTTGCGCCATCGCGCCAACAAAAATTCTGGTAATCTTTTATTTAGAAGGATCAGAAGGAGAGAGTTAGATATAGCCTCGCATATACGAGTGGAAATGTAAAATGTCTGTAAACCAGTAAAATAAAAAGCAATTAATAAAATTGTTTGATGGAGACGAATATTGTGTTAGTGAAGTTTATTTTTATATAACATAATAATTTCCTCAAGATCCTGCACATAATCCTATTTGGAATATTTTATAAAAACCATTAGTGTTTTCATGTATTGTTAAAAATATTTATGCAATATTGTTTAAGATCTACTATGCGTATTTTATAATTTGTTAACTAATTTTTATTAAATGTTCCTATTATTGTAATAAACATATATATACATATACACAAAATGGGTTTCATAATGATTTTCATTTCCTTTCCTTTTTATAATATATACAGGGCCGATCCTGGCGACAGGCGAAAATTGGAGGAAATCTCCCCCCCCCGTCGTCAAATTTGGGACACGAGACCTAAAAAAAAAAAAAAAAAAAAAAACCGTCGCCGCCAGGATTATCATAGAAAATCACCTTCCCCCCGTCGTTAAATTTGGGACATGATACCGCACAGAGCGGGCGCCTACCCAGGATCGGCCCTGTCTATATAATTATATCTACGCGTTCCGGTAAAAAAAAAAAAAAAATTAGCACAACACCACTGATTAAAATCTAAACAATAACTGCAAACATGGCTCAATGCTAAGTATAGGTAGATTTCAAAAGGAGTTTACAACAAAAACAAAAGATATTCATTAGTTGTGTTTAGCTCAACATTTTAATAACCCTAATACAAAGTTAATTTTGTATTAGTCTTTTACCTCATAAATGCAATGAATAAATAATTACTTTTTTCTAAATAGGCTTTAAATGCATGATTTTCTCAGTTATAAAATAAAAAAAAAAATTGTATTTTCCATATTATAAGTTTTTTTGTTCATAGATATTTTACATTAAATTTTGGAATCTTATATCTTGGTATTTATCAAACTTTGAAAGCATTTAGTGATATTTTTCCAGTAATATTATTTGGTATTTTTTTACTTAAACTTTTATATTAAGAGTAATAAAGTGACTGGAATTATTGATTTTATAAAAAATTTTAGTCACATTTTCAAAACAAACTTGTCTCATAAATTTCAAATTCATATTTGTAAACACTGCTCGACAGTTTAATTGGGGAGGGGGAGGAATAAAAGATTTTCTTTACATAATATTAAATTAAGAATATATTTTCAAGTACTGCACAATTTAATCATTTTAATTTGTTTAGAACTGAATATTAAATATTAATTTTAAAATAAGTCTTATATTTAAGCAATTAACTGTTCCAAATGTTTTTAAAGAAAGCCATTTATGAGAGATCATAATTTTAAAAATGCCATTAATCTAAATATTTATTTGATAACTTTTCTATTTTTGTAATCCAAATTATAATATTTTCTGTTTTTTCTATAATTTAGAATTTGTTCAACTGAATAAAAAGACCAATATTGTAAGATCAGATTAAGTCAATTCTCCTATGATTTCTCTTAAAAATAATTGTTTTTCATTTTAGCCTTCAATGTTAAATGTATTCAAAAGTTTAATGTGTACTATATTTATTGAAAGCTCTCCCAATATACTACTTACAAATCAATATAATTTTAGTTTTAAGAGTAATAGATATAAATATAAATTAATAGAATAATAAAGATTTTCAACGGTAAATTACTTTTCCAATTTTATACAATTAAGACAGAGAGAATTTCAAGAATGAATAAGAACATCAGTTTTCAGAAAGCAACAATACTGCCCACATTAATAACTCAAAAGAGCTTAATATTTTATTTAAATTCCATTTATTAAAGAATTGAAAATGTAATTAAGCCATAATATTTTTAAATATTGAAATTAAGTGATTTTATTATTAATTCGTTTAAATATAGTACCCGGCGAAATTTTACAACGATGTTTTCTTTTGATAAATTTTTTTATACCAAAAATATTTTTAAGGAAATAAATAAGTAATTTGTAGCTTTAGTCAAAACTACATAGCATGATTTCATCTTATCATGCAAAACCTTTATTATTACACGATGTGCAACTAATAATATGGGTAAAAACTTTTAAGAAATATACAAAGTGTGAATTTGAAAAGTTGAAAACAAATTCTTAAGGGATTCAGTTCATCTTAATTTTCAGTATTGTTTCAATACAAAGAAACTGAAAAAATTTCAGTGATTTCTTTAAAGAAATTTGCAATTGAATATTTTTATTATTTCTCAAGTAATGACCTATTAAGTGCACATTTGTGATTAAGTTTTTTCTAAATTTTTATAGAAATTGTTTTAATGTAATGAAATTAATAAGATTTAATTCCATATCCTTTTGCTTTGAGTACTGCAATACATTAACTAGGCATGAAATTAAAAAGGCTTTCTAAAGTAATCAAATTATTCTTGCATTTTTATTGAAAATCCTAAATGAATTTTATGGTTGAAGAATTCTATTGTATTCCAACTAAAGATGTTCCATTAGATTGATGTTAAGAGACTGATTTTGATAGATAAAAAGTTTAAATTTATTATTTGTAAAACAATTTTTCAAAATTTTGGATGTTTGCTTGGAATTGCCATGAATAAGGATATTGTAAGATGTTTAAACCCAACAATTAAGCATGGAAATGGACAAGTAATGATCTGTAGAGCTTTTAATAATGATGGTGACTTTTAAAATACATTGATGAGATAATGAAATCTTAAAAGATGCCATGTGAGTAGACATTTCAACAGGATAATGATTCTTAGAGTACTTACAAAATGATAGAAAACCTTTACATTTAAGAAAATTATCTTGGATTGTCCAAGCCATTCCCTATTTTAATCTTATTGTATATTTTGAGAATACATCAAAAGAAAAGTTGGCATATGGAAACATTCCTTAAATGCAAAACGTAAGATTAGAAAGCCCTGTTAATTCTATACCCAGCGAGATATACCAGATACCAATAATCATCACAGTAAAAGGATATGCTAATAAATGTTAATGTGCATAAAGACGATTAATTTTGACAAAAATAATCAGCTTAAAGCTTTTGAATTCAAATTTTCAAATTCACACTTGCTATTTTTTAAATTAAAAATGTATGCATATATCATTAGTTGTCTACCACGTAGGAGGACTACAATTACTAGCCTCATAAAAAATTAATAAAAAATAAAACAAATAGCCAAGAAAAGAAATAAAAAGTTTGAATTTTTATTATATAAAATTGCACCATATAGAAATATTTACATAATGTGAGCATAAAATTTTTGCTTAGTTATCTTCGGGATTTTCATGATCTTCTAGCTGCAGTTCTTCAGTTTCTTGCACCTAATAAGATAAATAAGAAATTATTTTTGTATTGAAATAGTAAGACTCTGCAATTTGTTTTTTGTTGTATATTATTTTCCACAACAAGAGGAGATGAACAATCTGCATGATATATTAGTGGTTATTATATATGACGTGTAGAGAAAGGTGCCAAATGAAATTCAAAAGTATGAGCATTCTATTCATAATCTCATTTATTTCTAAGAAAGAATCATTGAAATGACTAAATCTATCAAGTTAGTAAGTCAATCTATTTATTTATTTATTATAACTGCTTCAAAAATTATAGATGTGATTTCATTTTTTAGAAAAAATATTCTTTTTGCTGAACTCGTGAAATAATAGGAATGCCTAGTAACGAAATATTCGAAAATTTAATCGTATTACTAAGTATGATTCTAATGTTAATGATTCATAAACAGAATTAAAAATTTGAAAAATAGAATAATGTAATGAAATCCTTAACAAAAATAAAGATAATATGAAAGCGGCCAAGTACTATAATATTAAATGGTTATAATCTTGATATTTTACAAAAGGAACAATCTACAATCATTATTAATAAATTATTTCAAGCAAAAGTTGAACAAAGAAACATATTTATTTTATGTTTAACAGTATGATTTGATATATTGTTGAAAATTTGCACTGCTAATAGTTCAAGCAAAAGTATAGTTATTCTTGATTCTTTATAATCTTTTCATCATTAACTTTCTATTAAGTAAAAAAAAAAATAACACATTTTAATATGAAGCAAAAGTGTTAGCACATAAATTATTAACATAAACTGAATAATTTTAAACATTTTCTTAAAAAAAAAAAAAAATTCTTTTAAAAAATTAATTTTTTTCACATAATATGTAGTTGACACATATAGATATAAAATATAGCTTTATAAGTATACCAAATACTATTTCGGATTAATTTCATACAGAATTACCTTCAATCAAACGTGTGTGGACGCTTAAATTCATTTGCTATACTAAGAATCAAAAAAAGTTTTTGCGAACAAATTAATGTAGTAGTAAAAGCAAATCACACATTAAATAAATATGTATTATTGATACATGTTCCTGTGTTAGTAGTTATTTAATTTACAAAAAAATTTAGGGCTTCAAATTGTTTTTTGCATCTAGGCCCCTTCATAGAGAAGACCAGTTTAGTTTAGTAGAAGGTTATAGAGTAGTTTGTGCAAAATCAAAAGTATCACAAAAAATTGAAATTATTAATGATTTTAATAATAGTTATTGGATTCAAACAGTTCTTTATTATGCAAATTTTTCACATACATATTCTAGAAGCCAAAATTAAGATTATATGCAAAAAAATGATACATTTTAATAAAAAAATTATTTTTTGATACATGAGAATTTGGTATACTAATATCTTGGCAGGAAATGGTAACAAAAACATTTGTACAGAAATTTAATGTGTGTTAATATGCAAATAAAAGAGCAACAATAGTCAAAATAGGTTGCATCATATAATAATTTTTTATTGCTTTATCTAATAAAATGGTGTGGCCACCTTGTGCATTAATACAAATTCCACAAATGAAAACGCTTAAGTTTCCAAAATGATTTTTTAACTATGATCATATATTAAACAAGCATAATTCATAACACCATGAAATAAATTTTATAAAAGTATAATTTGTTAAACATATATCAACTGCTTATGTAAATGACAAAAGCACTAATATAATATTTCAAGGAAGAAAATAATATCAATGCTAAAATGTAGATTTAATAAAATTATTCTGGAAAATTCAACTAATTTACTTAAAAGAGAAACAAATTATAAGTGGCAAAATTTAAGCTCCCACAGCAAAATAATGATAAAACACAAATTAGTGCAAAATTTACAAATTAGTGCAGCTATAACATATAAAGTGAAAGGAATTCATAGAATTTATGTTAGAAAATAAGTCATTAAATAAAAATAGACATTATAACTACATGTACAGCAGAATTACATTAAATGTTTAGAAAAGAGTGTTTTACTTTTTCTGAAGAAATTTCATTTTCTTCAGGGTAAACATTTGGTGTTGCTGGATGAATGACTGTTGTTTCAGCGATGTATTGAACACTATCTTCAATAAGAGCTGTTGAAAGAATTTATTAAATTCTTAATGAACATAAATATGACAAAATCTTACCTTTTACAAACAGTAATTAAAAAAATTAAGAAAAATGCCTCTCTGTATAATTAGCTTATCAAAAAATTTATATAAACACATCTGTAAACTAATAATAAAAAATACAGGCACATGAAAAAATATGTAGCTGGAATTAACTATACAATACTGTGTTTATATTATTTACTTTAATGATACTCTACACATGTAATTTACTAAAAACATACCATTCCATGAATTATAATGATTGATACATATTTTATCATACAAATAATCAAATATCTTAAATAAGTCAATTATGAAATGTGTTTCATTAAGTATTCAGATAAATAACGCAGTAAATCAGATAAACAATCTATATAGTTAATATATATAGCAGATCAAACATATTTTTGGGTATTAAAAATCGAAATAGATTAGTTCTTTTGCACACAAAGTTTACTTGAGCGATGACCAAAAGTTTAAAATTGATTCAGAAATAATAGAAACACCCATGCTTAAGATAGGAGCCATTATCAGTGGCATCTAGAAAGACAGATTCAGATAATTCTACAGAGTAAATCAAAATTACTTTTTAACACATTGTAATTTTATCCACTTGAAGAAACTTCACCGAATTTCTTTCAAATGACTAAAACAGTAAAACTTTGTAGAAATTACATAAGAAAAAAGAAATAGTACACACACTTAAATTTAATTATAAAAGTTCAATAATTTTACTCAATTTTACAATACCATTACAAAAATCCTACAATGAAGGGAATATAAAACAGAAATTGTATATTTTGATATTACTAATAAAAAACATTATTCATGTAATTTTCATAAGCTTTGTAGTTAGATTTAGGACAAAAAAGTAACATATTTTCATTTTTAAAATATTTCATAAAATTTAGAAAGCAATATATACGTAAAAGAAAATCTATTTTAAGAGTAAAATATAATTTCAATTCAAATTAATTTATTAAAACTTTATTAATCAGTTGATTTTACTGAAAAACTTGTAATATTAATTAACTGAATATTTTTTCATTTAATCATTTCACATAGTAAAATGTTAATATCATTAAAGTATCAATGTATAAAAAACAGTCATATAATATAAATATTTTATCAATTCTTACGATATCTTATAAATTTATTTATTTTTTTATGAAAGATAAAGAGCTACATGATGACGAAATTTTTAAACACCAATTTAGTGTAAAGTTTTAGTTCATTTTATTCAGAAAAAAAATGCCGATTTAATTACTTACAACAGATTTACTTAAGTACTTGAATTCATATATTTTACAATTAATAGACTTACAATCCAAAAGACGACATGATGCCTCAAGAGTAGCTATTTCTGAATCAACTTCTTCTAACAACCAAGGCCAAAAGTTTTCTTCCACTTCTAGATATTAAAAAAATTCAATCAAGATCTATTATTTAAATGACAAATATTTCAATAATAATCAGTGAAGGTTATTATAAATACAGTATTTTTAATAAAATAGTGAATCTTAAGTAAATTATGCAAAAATAAACATTACAAACTTTTATCAATTGAAAAATGGAAATCTACATAAGTTAAACAAGGTATAAAAAAATTATATAATCTTATAAATTTTACTTCATTTTTTTAAAAAAAAATTTACTAATACTTCATAACTTAAAAAAAAAAAAAGCAATTAATTGAAAATTTATCCTTGTCTATTATTTTAATTAAGGAGTACAACAAAAACAACTTTTAAATGTGTTTTAAATATTTTTTTTCATAAATTAATCACTTAAATTATTTTAACAAAAGATTCAAATTTTTTCTGAACCTTAATGTTTGTAGAAATAAAAGGATACATATTTATTAATTTTAAATTGCAACTTCATAAATATATATATTTGTAATATAGTAATTTATATATTTTACTTTTTCAAACATATATTATCTTGATGAACTTAATTTAGAGCAGCACTTAGTAAGTAATAATAACACTATAGAAGTAATGTCCCTTACCTTGTAACTCTGGATCTTCTGTTTCAAAATATCCTTCTCTGTCAAGTTTTTTATATACCTGTGGAATAAGTTCTGATAAATAGTTTTGTGAAAATATACAAGCAACTATTTTCTGTGCAACTTCGTTTTCTAATTTAATAGCTTCTTCTTGTTCTCTTAATCTTCTTTGCTAAAATTCAAAAATACATATTATAAAAATTTCATTCTAATGCAATTTGCGGATAATCACAATTTTAAAGTTTATAGCTTATGACCAAAATAATCATACCTCTAACATAATTTAAGAAAATAAAAATATAAATAAAATAATGCTACAATATAATTAAAATTTCACAATATTAAAATTTAGATGCATATACTAATACAATAGATTTATATGAATATTTCACTTACAAATTAAATCAATTTACACTAATTAAAAAGCAACTTATTTCTTCTCAACTACATTGAATTTCCTGAAATTGCTTGGTTTGATCTTCTTGATAACAAATACTGATTAATAATTCAAATTTTAAAACAGGCATAATGTTATTTAAATCAAAATTACAAACATCAAAGGGAACCTGAGTATAAAATGTATGACAGTAAAAAGTTATTATAAAATTAAACCCAGTTACAATTTATTATTATTTTTTAAAAAAAAAAAGCCAAAACAGATACAAATTTTAAATACTAATTGAAAAAGATTTTTAAAATCAGATATTCAAAAAATTAAGTAATTTAAAGGATTGCGAACTATATATAAGTAAAAGAATTAGTGTTTGCCTGATTCATGTTAGTCACTTTTTTGTACACAAAGCTTTAATTTACTAGAACCTTCATTATAACATGAATTCTGAACCATTACAAACATTACATGAGGTGGGAATCGAGCACACAAACTGTAAAATTGACATCCAAAATGCTAGACAGTTACCCAGAAGAGTAGGAATGAATGCTAGTTGACATCATTTATTTATATATGTGCCAATACAAATATTCCTTCCAGAAAATGTTCAAACAAAAGTCAAATCTGATCAAGAAATATATTTTTAAACCAATGTAATTTGAAGTCTTGAATAAAAATATTATGCGTCATGTTATTAATAAAATTGAAAACAACTATAAAGTATATTAAGGCTGTAGTATGAATTAAATATAAGTACTTTTATAATACAATTATTTTATATAATACAGACATACAAATTAGAATATTTATCATCAAAATAAATGATAGTAAAAATTACATAATTAAAGACCTTAGAATACTTTAATTTAAAGTATGCAAATAGTGATTATAGAACTAGTGAAACATCTTAAGACTATTTTTAATATATCTTAATAAATAAAAACTTAACTAAATAAAGAGGCAAAAAATACTATGAATATGAAATCACAAATACTAAAAAATTACTTTTTCTTCAAAAAGCCTACGTTCTTGTTCCTCTAAACGTTTAAGTTCAGCTACTTCAGCATTCCTTTTAGCCTCAAAATCTTCTTGCAAATCAGTCAGAGTAGCTAATTCTTCTTCAGCCATTAATTCAATTAAAGCTTGCTCAAGGGTTTGACCCACTAGTGCTTCTAACAATGGTTCAACTTCTTCATCATAATCAAACAGCTATTAATTGTAAAAAAATTATTATTTCTATATCCAAACAAACAAGTATATAAGTTCTTCAACTATAAATTAAATCTTTCATAAATTTATATTAATTTTAAACATCAAATTTTTTATTAAAATAATATATTTTATAAGATATAAGCACATTTGAATATAACCATTTGATTTCAACATTTTAAAGTTAATAAATTCATTAATAATTATTCTCGAAATGAAATATTGTAATTGAATGGGTGAAATTGTTTTAAATCAGTGACTTAAAATGAACAAATAATTCTATTCAACTCATTATGCAAAAATTTAGTACTTAAAAGAGGGTTAATTTAATACATCGAAATTTTAAATTTTCAAATATATCAAAAAATGGATACTTGAGAAAATCTAGTAAATTAACCCTCGGTTTTTAATTATTTAAAACAATTTTTTTTAATTCAATTTTTCTAAAAATATCTTACAGATTTATTTTTTAATTTTGTCTTTTAGTAATAAGAAGGAATTTTTAATCTGAATAATCCTAAATTTCTATAAGTTTATATATTTTCATAATGGGTCTCATATTTTAGACTTATGAAAAGCAAAAATTTCAAATGCTTAAAAAATATTAAATAGTCAAATAAAAGAAATTAGGAAGTTTTTATTAATATTAAATATCCTTATATTCTTACAAACACAAATGTCAAAAACAGTATTTTTCAAAATTAAAATTTCCAAAAATATAAGATATAAGTATTCAATATTAAGATTACAAATTGAGCATGACTTCTTTTTTAAAGAAACATAAGTGATTTAAATTAGATTCATACAAAATATACTAAATATGTAAATACTCGCATATCTAAATTGTATAAACATAACAGCTTAAATTTATAAATTAACTTCTAATGATTATATGAATCAAAATGTCTTTATTAATATGAATTTAAATACTCTTGCGAAGACTGGGTAGAAAAGAACAGTCTCAATGTATCTCATGCATGCCATAAAAGGCGATTACAATGAGTACCCAGTGTCCAGGTGTATAACCATGCCCCCCCCCCCCTGCTCCTGAAGAATATATCAGGGCAGTGGTCCTCCAGATTAGGAGTTATGCATAGGATTGATACCCCTATCCAGTAAAAAATCTCTAGTTAAGAAATTTAAAGAGAGATATCCAGCTGCCCAAAGAAATTGACTTGGAACTAAATTTAGAACTCTGCATATTGGCACATGAATGTTCATACTATAGTAAAGGATTGCAATTTTTAATTGAAAATTTGATAAGTATAATATTGACCTACTCACCCTACAGAAAATGAGATGGCTGGGTAAAAAAATCATAAAGAAAAAGAACCATACATATTACATTTGCGAAAATAATAAGCCCATTTTTGGAACCAGTTTTCTTTTGAATAGGAGGGTGAAACAATTAGTGATTGGACTTATTCTCAAGATCATCTTGATTAGGTAAAATACTATAAAGAGGAAAATTTTTTAACTGTAGTATCATTAATGACCATGCATTGACAGGAGAGAAAGATGAAGAAAAATAGCAATTATATGAAGAATTTCGCATCCTTTACAGAATCTGTTCAAGACATGATGATAATATCATCTTAGGTGACATGAATGCCAAAATAGAAAAGAAGAATGAATTTAGGCCAACAAACATAGTTTAAAGTTTTAATGAAAACAGTCAGCACCCGATTTACTTTGTTACAGAATATGGCCCTTATTGGAACACAAAAAGATTCATAGGGAGACTTGGCATTCTTTTGATGGAGAAATATGGAATCAAATAGATCATGTACTTATTAACTTCTGACATGTATCAGACTTGTGAATCTTTCCAGGTGCAAACTGTGATTCTGATCATTTCCTTGTTATTGCCAAGTTAAAATTTCAAATGCTCATAATCTTAAGAAAGAGAGAGAGACTTAAACGAGTTGACTGTGAGATATTGAAAGATGAGGCTACAAAGAAAAGACTCCAGTTAAGCTTAAGTGAAACACCTCACTTAAAAGACCGAGCTGAAATGAACAGTGTGAAAATTAAATGGAATATGTTAAAGAATGCCATCTTAAATACAGTTAATGATATACTGGGCACAACGGAAAAAAATCAATTTAAATAATTAGCTTGACAAGGAATGTATGCTGGCATTTCAGGCAAAGAGGACTGCATGTAGAAACATTTCGCAAAAAAGGCATTTAAGAAGACCAGTTAAAGATTACAAGAAAGCAAGGAGAAAAGGGTGCACCTAGTAAAGCGTACAAAGATCATTTCAAGGATGTTGAACATCAATGTGGATCTAATGAAAGCTAAAAATTATAATCTAATAAAAGCAAAGCTTTCTTTTATGAAAAAAATCTTAGCTGGATTTACTGTTAATTATTATGTCAACTGGATTTACTGAATTAAAAATTCAAACCTAGAGTTACGGTTTGTAGAGACAAAATAAAGTAACTTTGAATGGTGACAGAAGAGATGTTTTTAACCGATCGAATGAGTGTTTCAATGATTTGCTGAATGGGAAATCACAGGGTGATGATTTAACCACCTCTATTCTTGGTGCTAATAATGAATTCATTTTACAGATATTCTTAATTAAAATTCAAAGATGGCCTAAATTCAGAATCCATTCTCTTATTTGAGTATTCACAACTTATGAATATTAATTTTGATACAAGTTGATAAAATCATTGATTATTGTATTTAGTGAAAGCTCTTTATTTATTGATAATAAAAGCAAGAAAAGTGTTTTTGATTTCAACTTTCTGTTAAATATCTTTAAAAATACAATGGATTGAATATTCAAAATAAAGATATTTCAAAATTATTTAAATTATTTCTTACTAATTTTGCAAGAGAAAGATATTTTCAGAAGTTTTGAAGTTGATTCATTTGCTATAAATAGATTTCTTATATCATAAAAAATATTTTGAAATTTCAGAAAACATAGAAAAGGTTTGAAAATGATTTCCAAACAACATATTTGAAATACATAAGCAAATATTTAAGCATTAAAAAAAACTGGTATAACAAACAAAAAGTTCAATATATTATACACTATTGTTTCATTAATTTAATATAGAGTATTATATATACAATATGCATACTTACATCAAAATAAATTCCTTATAAATATAATTTGGTAAAATATGAAATATTACAAACGAAACTCAATATAAAAGCTTATAACTTATCCATTTTCTAAAATTTATTATTTTCTAAAAAATTTGTAAAAAAATAAAATTTACTTCTCCTGGATATATTTGAGTTTCTACATCTGGTCCTGATTTTGCAGGTACAAAAAGCGGGGATGGTGGTCGATCTAAGAATGGATCAGTTTCTGTTTCTACATCAGCTTCTTCCACCACATCACATATTTCTTCCAAATACAAATCAGTTTGCATAGATAAGTGCTGACGGCCAGCAACAGGTGGGCACTCAGTATCAGATGTATTAGAAATAATTTGTTTCACCTAAAATAATGAAACTGTTCTGTTAAAAATATATATAAGAAAGTAGATTAATCTTAGAGATTACCAAAGGATATAAAAACATGTCCAATATACAAACCACAAAACATGAGTTTGCAGATTGAAAATGTATTACCTTACTGAGCTCACAGTTTTATGCTAAGTTAAACTGAATAAAAGAGAATGCAGTAAATTCAAAGCAAAGAGAGTTCATCCTTTTTTTATCATGTGTTTCACAAAAATTAACAAACTGAACTTTATTAATTTGTCAACACAAGTGAAACAGATATTAAAAAGCTTACTTTATACTCTACATCATTAAATGAAGTTAAAAAACTAAAATTTAAAAGTTTCAGATATTTTAAAGTCAAAAATTAAATTTATAATAATTTTTTTTATCATGATACCAGGATAGACATTAGTTAACTTTTCAGTATTTATTGATGAAACTAAATTGAATCATAAATTTTAAATATTATAATATAGTATATAAAAAGATGTTTTTTTTTATTCTAAATTAAAGTTACAAGCAGTTTATATCATTTCAACTAACAAATGCATTTTATTATATATCATAAATGGTTAAATTTGATTTTAAAAATTGCATAATATATAAAAAATAAACACATAATTTTTCTCTAGTTAAATTTTTCTGACAATTTCAAAAACATAAATACATCAAGACTTACAAATATAAGTTTTATTGCATTTATCTTTTAAAATATTTGAAATTTCATATCATTTTTCAGTTTTTATACACAAGAAATTTTATCAGTAAGTACTCCATTGTGAAAATAATGAGTATTTGATGGTATGTTTATTGAAACTTATTTTTATATTCACAGAAACATAAAAACATATTAAAACAATCTGAAATTCTTATAACATGAAATAACAAAATTATTAACAATTTAGATTATACAATATGTATGCATTTAGATATTTTGATAAAAATGCATACTTTTATAAATTGTGTGAAATGAAAAAACAAGCGTAATGTTGTCTGATTTATAGAAGTATGTAAATTAAAAAGTATTCTACCTCTGAACTTTTCTTTTTTGGTTTTGAATACAATGGATTTGAATGATCTCTGAAAAGAAAAAAGATAAATATAAAAGGAACATGAATTATATGTTCATTAAAAGCATAGTTATTTAATAACATTTTGAAGAATAAAATATAGCTTGTTGTTTAAAAGAAGAAGATCTAGGAGAAATGCTACATGAAAACATCTGAAAGGACTTTTAATTTTAACTTAAGATTTATTGGAACATTATACTGACAGAATTTTACAAAAGAATTATAAAAATTATTTCCCTTTTTTTACTGCATACTTTCATTTTAGTAAAAAAGAAAAAAAAATCTAGGAAAATTCTATGAGTCAGACTGGTTTTGGTGCACTTTCCAATTTTTGCATCAAGCGCTGCACAATTACCTCACATACCTAAATTATGGCAC